>JAHZMX010005447.1:0-15725 GCA_027743895.1 Seira musarum
AGGAAACCATTCCAGTTATCATCATTATCCAACCGCTAGGGAATATGAGCCTGGTAAAGAATTAAGATTTAAAAAAATTGAATTGAATTAAATTTGAATTGAGATGATTTTTCTATCAGCCGGGCTAACATTTCTTATGATGACCTCTGCTGTGACATGGATCATGCTTCCAGGTAGAATAAAATTATATTACGCTAATATCAACTCACATATTTTATCATGTCGTATCTGTGTAGGGGTTGGCTTCTTCTATTCTGGAATGGCGAGATCAAAAAGTGCCCTTAGTTTACTCATGCTGTGTCTATGGTCGTGCGCTGTAGTTTCTATTCAAGTTCGTCTAACTTAATAAAAAAATTATTTAAAATTAATAATTTTTGAAAAATTGCAAATGAACGAAACGTACTTTTATAACTTTTTAGTGGTATCTCGTTGGCTTTACGCTTTGTTTGAGCAACACAGGTAAAAAATTTAACTGTAAAGACATGATTCTGATTGGGATTTTTAAACAAAATGTCAAATGTATTTTCACAATTTTCATAGGTGGACCATTTATTGGAAATCTGGATCATTTGCTCATGCGAGAAATTGGTGATAGGTCAGGTCAAGTTTTAAATTTTTAACTTTAGTGTTTTCGAGATTAAAAAAAATGATTTTAATTATTTAGACCTTCATGGACCCATGATCAAGTTCCATTGCTTTTAGCGAGTGTTTGGTATTGTCTTTTCGCCACAATTACTCCTACTGTATTTCTTGGGGCAATCGCGGAAAGAGCAAGGCAAGACTTCAAAAATGAGCAAGTAAATCGTGAGAGTTCTTCTTTTCAATTTCATTTGTTTTAAGGTTTCTCCCAACGGTCATATTTATCTTTCTTTGGACAACTCTCGTCTTTGATTTCCTGACTTATTGGACATGGAATAAAAACGGATGGAGCTTTCAGCTTGGCTGTAACCGCACACAACCGCTCATTAAAAATTTAAAGTTTTTCACGCAATCCTAGACTCTATTCTTGGATTTCATTTGAATTTAGAGGACACTGAGGAGAGAAAGCCTCCAAATATGGCAAATGTCTATTTGGGGACCTCTTTTATTTGGTGTGGATGGCTTGTTGCAAATGCTGGTTCCGGTTTGTATCCACACATCCGGGCTGTTGCTGTTTTTGTAACAACCAACTTGGCCGCATCCGCTGGTGGGATCACTTGGAGCATTATTGATTACATTAGGCAGGATCGGAAATGGTCTGCTTTGGGTAATCTATAAATACAAAACCTGAAGTAAACAACTATACAAAATAATTACAAATAATCCACAAAATAAATTAGGCTTTTGTTGTGGATCCATTGCCGGATTGGTTTGACATCACCCCTGCTTCTGGTAAAAACACTTGCGAAATTAAACGCAATTCTTGCAGAAATTGCTAATTTTGTTCTACACTTCAAAGGGTACGTGACGCCAAGTTCCAGTTTATTCTTTGGTTTTGCTGGTGCCCTTTGTTGCAACTTTGCAATGTCCTCAAAGAAGATTCTTCACGTTGATGATGCTTTCGATGTGTTTGCATGTCATGGGGTAAGCCTTTCATCAACAACGCAATATCAAATTAAACTACGCGATTCCAAATTTGAATCCTCACTGCCTTTTATTACAACTCTTTAGGTGGGAGGAATAGTTGGTAATATTCTCACCGGCGTGTTTGCTCAGGTAAGCGGACAACATAACAGGGAATTAAATCCACAAATTGATATACAAATAATATTTAATTAATATAACGTCAGAGATCGGTGGCCGCGGTCGATGGGCAGCACATCAAAGGTACAGCGAAATCATTTTTAATAACACCCACAGTGCCCCAAATTATATTTCCCTTCATAAAAATGAAATGCTGATTTTAATTGGTAGGCGGATGGCTTGATGGGCACTGGATTCAAATCGGTTATCAAACCATTGACTCAGGTACATAAATTATTTTTATGAAGGACAAGTAACTACAGAATAATTAAAATTGCGTCATGAATTTCCTTAATTTTCCACAGCTGCCGGATTCGCTTGGTCTTTCATATGCACCCTCATCATCCTATTTTTTATCAATGCATGCCCCGGCCTACATCTCCGGTAATGATTCGGTTTGCAAAACCATTTAAAATTAGTGGCTTGGCTTGGCTAGGCATAATCTTTGCTCATTAAATTTCCAGAGCGCCACCAGAGGATCAAGAAATAGGCATGGATTCGGTGGACCTTGGCATGGGCATCCATGAATATTTCGATGAGTTCAAAAATGAAAATGGCTTTGGTCCTCGTGTTCCTACTACAGCTTCAACGTTAGCCGTACACCAGCAGCAGCCAAATATTATTACAATAAGTAGTAAGATAAATGGCGACGTAAATGGATATGGAGTCCATTCCGGAATGGGTATCCATTCCGCATCCGGACCAGCTTTCCACCAACAAAATCCGTTTATTACAAAATCCACTGGTAATAGTAGTAGCAGTGGAGGAGGTGGTGGTGGTACTTTTGGCGGTTTTAATAATGCAAATGGAATAATGGCGGATAATAACGGAGGTTACATTAACAATAACTTTATTCCAGACGGCATGAACATGATCAACACTACTGGTAATGGTATTAGTGACGGTGGAGGAGTAGGGTATCAAGAGACAGAAATTATACAAGTGGAAACATCTCAACATATTTAAGTTCGTTGGTATATCAGAGGAAAAGATTATCTCAATCTTGTTAATGGCTCTGCCACTAATTCTAGCTACAACCGAGCAATAGCAATAACAATTCATTTTATTGTTTTACACAGCTTTTGCTAACTTTAATTTGCTAAATTCACAAAAGACTTTTTTAAAGACAGACATTCGATGTTTTTTTTGGAAATCTTGCAAAAATATTTAAACATTCCAAACTACTTTTCATTTTCAGCTTTCTAATAAGCTTGATAAACGTTAAAAATAAACTGGAACTTCAAAGATTCGTCGTTTCTCAGGCTTATCATTTCGCCAGAAATGATTTCAGTCAGTTTCGTGAATTCATTTAGTTTTTAAATCAAATTATAACTGTGTCATATTGCCCCGTAAAATTATGACCGTTTATTACGGCAAGGGTTTCTCGGAATACGGACAAGCTGCAATTTACTAAAAATGTTTCCAAATAAAATGACTCGTCCTAAAAAAACAGTCATGAGACACGTTTTATTTTCCATTAAAACATTCGTTTAAATGAAAATCGGTTTCTTTCATCTAATAAAAAAGTTTATGATAAAAATGGAATTCAAATGGTGAGAAAAAGAAATGACGGATGGGTGAAATGTGATGTGATGTAATGAGATTCAACGTAGCGTGTGGGCAATGCGTTGGCACGAACGAAGTTAGAATTTCTAAAAAGCTGGATAATATCTCAAGTTCATGTAGAATGCACAATATGAAAAAACTGACCGACCGACTCGACTACTCCGCTTCGATCACGATCATCATCATCATCATCATTTGTGATTGCTTATGATTCATGGAAAATGGAATGCACATTTTGTCTCTGATGCGATGGTATGCGACAGAGACGGTAATGATGTGAAGCATTATCCTCCTTTCGGAAAAAACGACTTTTGTCATAGCCATGTCATGTCGCACACATGTTATGCGACTAATGTGATTGTAATGCGTTCTCACTCAAATTCCTGGAAATCTTTCATCCGATCTTCACGAAAGCAAGAAAAAAAAATTATAGTAATTTTCTCACACCAATAACATGCATCCCACATCTCCATCCTACACTTAACATGAGTATTCGGACAAGAGGTCTGCCTCATTCCAGTCAAAGCATACCATAGTTTACATATTTTTTTTAAAGTGCGTCTGAATATGTTTTTAAAAAGCTTTTAAGATGTGCTCGATAAAAGTTTAAAACATCTTCAAAATCTGCTGTATCACTTCCACTTTCCTGCAATTGCAATGCGAAACTCGAAAAGTAACAAGAAGGAGATGTCTTTTCATGTATTTATGAAAAAAAATTAGCTGAAATAAAAATTACAAAAAGTTCAAAGACTTGTGACTTGCCACTTCACTTTTTCCGTTCCTAAAGCCCTTAAATAAACAATGCACACAGAAGAAGAAAAATTATCTTTTTTCATCTGTCCATTTTTCTCTATTGTTCAGTCAGATTCAGCTCAGTTCGGTAGTAATACTGTAATGATTTTGACGTGGCCTGACAAAAGGCCTAAAAATTAAAGGTGTTGAGTGACAAGTGTACAAAAGATTAGAAAGGAATACTAAGAATTTCAGAGCCCTTTTTTCATCTTCACTTTTGATGTAACAACAATTCAACTCAAAAACTAATATTTAGACTTTTCATCATCCAAAAAATATTACATCCCTCGAATGGTCAATGGTCCAATTCTGTACATTTTTATATTTTTTTAAAATAAAATTTTTATACTAATTACATATGCCAATCCAGTCACTAATTTATTAATTTTTTTTCAAGTCTCCCGTTCACGATGATGACAAGCCCCATTCTCACAAATATGATCCGACTCACTTTTGCTACTGAATTTATTCGCATCTTCATCAGTTGCACTGCTATTATTATTGTTGTTGTTCAGACTATTCCTATTCTGAAAATCTTCCACTGGTTGCATGAGGAGGGTGACGCTTTCCTCCTTTTTCAGATCTTCCAGTTTCTCTTGTTCCTCTTCCTCCTCCTCCGTTTGTTCTTTTATAGAAGACAGGACCATGGTTGATCTTAGCTCGTCGGTGATCTTCACATTGAGCACTCTTTGAATAGCGAATAACTCCATCTTCGAACCTGACGAACAAGCAAGGACCCGTTCAGAGTCGACCCATTTTATTGCTGGAATGGGATTGGGAGTCCCTTTTCTTTTTACAGAAGTCGATGATTGTGGTCGGCTGATTTGGGCATTTTGAGACTTATTTTGAGCTAACTGTTGAGGATGAAAAACAGGGAAAAAGAATCGAGTAGATTTGTCTTCATCTGGTTCCGCTCCGGGTTTCCTCACTTTTACGCTCATGGGTTCCCCCGTTGCGTAAAATATTGAGAGACTACCACACATACTCATGAAGGCGATGTACGCATCCTCCACCAACCACTGGATGTCCGACACCCAACATTCGCTCTTGTAGAAATGACTCCCATCAAAATCGGAATGGTTACAGAACGCATATCGCTGCCTTTCCAGTTTGATGGGATATTCGGGGTAAAATGGGACTTCTTGGATGTGGGTGTAAATTCCTAAATGTGTGGCTATCACAATTGCTAGCTTCTTACAGTCTGAAGAAAACCTAAACAGAGAAAATTAAATTTTCGAATTTCATGGGTTATCGACAAATTTTCTAACAAAAAAAGTTATTTTACATCAATTGCAATTACCTTACAACAAACCTACTTCCTAAATTGTAAGCCATCCCGGGTTCCCTCAACGCCCAATCTACGTCATAATGCACAATTTCCCACGACAGGGTGAACTTTTCCCCATGACGCTTGATTATGCCATACACAATTTCCAAACGGATACCCTCCATAACGGCATATACCATTGCCCCACCCACTGTTGGCTGTTTATCGTCGTCCTACGTTTAAAGTTGAAAAAGAATGCCTTCAAAAAACCTTCAACTTTCACGCATTAGAAAATAGATAATGAGAGCTTACGAGGGTGTAACAAAGTTTCGCCTCAAACCAAGGCACGATCCGCTTGTCCTCTAACCATTTTTGAATGAAACTTTTGTGCATAATTATCCTGAACCACCGACCAGGAACATGTGGGCCTTTGATGTTCGCCACACTTTTGTCCTTTAAAGCGGTTTGATATGATGACAAAAATATGTAGCAATTGACAGGACTAAACGCACATAAAACTGCTAAGCCATCGGGTACAGAAGTGAGATATGGAAATTTCGTTCTTAGGGGCTCCGAAAAATGAGAGGCGGAGGGCCACCACGGATTCGGGTCATAATTATCAGGAGATACTTGATTACTTCTTGTACTCGACTTGCTACTGCTACCCAAATTACTAGCATTTCCCGTGAGTAGTCGAAGGAGACCAGGAAGAAACGGGACGTTGTCGTACCATTTACTTCCCGACGACTTTTGTTGGATTTTGATAAATGCAGGTTTCCGAACAAGCTTCGTCTTTTCAAGACCTTCAGTTAAAACAATGACGTCGCCTGAGGGCTGCACTCCAAATAAGAGGTCCCCTAAGGTAAAATTGTAGAATTTTGGAAATCAACAAACAAAGCAAGTTTCAAACATCACATCTTCAATTTAAATTTTTTACCGTTTGGGGTAATATAATGCGATATACAGTCTCTAATCGTGTCAGTGGCCAAGGGACAGTCAAAGATTTTAAAAGTTTGAAGATTCAATAGCGCAAACTTCGTCCCGTTATGGATAACTAAGTCTAATCGTCTGGTGTTCAGATGTTGAAGCCCATTTAAACGATTCTGGAGTAGACGTCATTTCAATTAAAATAATAGAAATTTCGCTTTTGAGGCAATCTTACACTCACATTGTCTATTAGATCTTCAGAAAGTCCAACAACACTCCAATTGTTTTCCTTCTTCTGTTTCTCTTCGGATGTAGCGGATGTCCCGACTGTAGCAAAGTTCTGAAGAACTATGACTTTTAACATTATACAAACTCTGAAGAAAAAATTTATGAACGTAGTTTCACTGAAAAAATTGAAAATGGCACACGAAGGAAAAGTCTCGATTCTCAGGAAAATTGTGATGTTCTTTTTTTCACGAGGCTTTTGCAAGGTGTCCCATCATTATTTGACCTAAGTACTGCTACTATATATAACGGCATGCTAAAGATTTAAACATGAATTATTCTATGTTAGTTCTAAGCCCAGTCCAGTGGTGAGTGGGTTATGTGGAATCGTGATTTCAGGTCATTTTAGATGTCATCATACAATGCTTTTGGTGGAAACAATCCGCATGGTTATAATTAAAATTATGATGAAAAATGACTATGACAACTTTTGTTATTCATAAAGCAGTTACACTAGCTTCGGTACAAGATGTTTAGATAAATTCTGAACAGATTTAATTCAATGAACCGGGTATAGCATCCACACATTTTTTACAGTAAATAGTAGTTACAAATTGCATAGTACATGGTAGTGACTACAATAATACAAGATAATAATTCAAATCTCAAAAAACGTACGGTAAAACCACTGGAACACCACAAAATTATTCTGATCGATATTAACTGCATATAGAGGTAACTAAAAAAATTTTCCGTACAAAAATTGCCTGTGCTGGGTGCTTTATCTCAGACAATAATAAAAGAATAGGGCTAGAAAAGCAAATCGTTTACAATAAATCTTCAACGGCCTTTTAGACATACACAAAACCTGGAAACCATTCAATGAATCATTATGAAAGCAAACAATACAGCCAGATTTGATTGTTTAGACATTGACATTGACTAACCAGTTTCAAAAAAACATTTTAAAGCAAATCTAGAAGTTTGACTTACAATGAATTCAATTAAAAAATAGTCTATATCTAAATAATTACTGCACCTTCTTCAATCATCACATTCCATGAGCAAGCAAAATTGCTAAAACGTTGGCTAAAGCATCTTCGGAGTTAAATCGTTCCTTCTCTACATACACAGTCAAGCAATTATCTTCTTCAATGAAAGCAAATAGGCCCCGCTGTGCATTTAGCATACTTACAAGCGAACTGCAGAAAAAACGATAATACTTAAACTCAAACAAACTTGGAAATTTGAGATGTTGAAAAAGATAATGGACAAAGTATCGAAGAGATAGGACACGATTCTGCTTTGGTCCCTCCATACGAAATTCTCTCCAAGTTTTTTAGGCGACTTTGCAACGTCAGGATGTTTTCAAAGGAAGGAAGAACGGCCAAATGGAGAGATTTTAAGGAGACTGGAAGCAGGTGTATGTGAGAGATGGAAATAGCCTCATTGAAATCATAGTCGGAGCCTCTCAGGTACAAATGGCAACGCGACAGCTTTTCAAAATCCGCAAGTCGGGAGCAGCTAAAATGGTGGGGATTTATGTGAGTTGAGGAGAGCTCGAAATGTTCCAGAGTTTTTTCACAAGGGGGAACAAGATCTTCTAATTGACCGATCAAATCTCGTTCGCATACGTGAAGATCGAGACTGCGTAGTTGAGTTTGATTCTGAAGGAATTGTAGTTCTGTACAAAATATGTAGTTTCATTTGATAAGTACTTAACCATTTCTTTTTGTACACCTGGTACATGTTTTAATTAAACTTTTCCCAACTTACCCAAAAGTTTCCATTCATCGCCAATCGGATGATTGATCAAGACGCAGTCCCAACGCAAACAATCCAGTTTGATCTTCAATATGTCCTCCGTCAGATTAGGATAGTTACTCACGATTAAACTACCATTCGGGTCGAATACATCCTTCACTGGGACGTTGTAAATTGCTAGAGTCTGCGATAATGAGATGTTCTTCAATTTGGGATGTTTTGCGATGAATTTGAGTAAACCCACGTAAATACTCATATGGTAAAGACCAGAATAAATGCGGGCGTAAAATGAAGTTAAATTTGACCACGAAACATTCTCAAGGAAGTATAACATCATTTCTGGACAAGTCTTCATTCCGATGCAGATCTAAAAGGGAATTCTTATTAATGATCTTCTAAAATGGAACTCATGATTGTCAGTGAATAATAAACTTTATTCTACAACGGCTCAAGCTTTCGGTTAGAACCACTAACCTTCGTCCATTTAATCAATTAAATTCTTATTAATCAATTATTTACGTAAGAATTAAAGGTAACTTTTGTTTGATTAGAAATTAACTTACATCCAGTTTGGTCAGACTTGAAAATACTGAGAAGTCGATTCTTCGGAGCATTCGCATCGAGATGGACAGGAAAGCGATGCTTGTTAATGTCAGCGTCTCAATTCCTTTAAACTTTCCCAAAATGTTCACCAAATCCGAACCGCACATTGAATTCTTCACCCTGTCAAGCTTCGTGTGACTTTCCGCAAATCCTGTTGAGAGGGAGAAGGGTTGCTCTTCCGATCCACAAATTTTTAAAAACTTTCCAACGTCGCCTCCGATCACTAGATGTTTTACTGATCGTACAAATTTATTTGCATTGTAGATATTTCCTCCGTTTTGGTTACGAATGCATACGGAATTTCCCACGGATGGTAGTGATATGGAGCCTCCGATACGATGGACCTCCAGTCTAGTTAGGATCAGGTACTTTAGCTCTATTTGGGGATCTAGCTCTACAAGACCATGAATTGTTTGATCATTCAAAGTCCCTTTGAATACAAGTGTCGGGCGGAGTAAGTCGTTCCAAATTGTACAAACTTTACGTAAATGGCTTGGGTCCAATGGATAAGGTTTTCTGACTGCCTGCGAGAGGACCATTTGGGTAACCTGTGGGATAAGTAAGTACCTTCAATTAGCACGATTCTCATATCATTTCCAGTTAAGGCACTCCATGATTTGAAGAGATGTGAACCTCTGGTGGCAAACGGTCAAAATGACAAGGTTCTGCTACGGCTTCAGGCGGATTAACGTTGCATAAACCATCGGGGTCCGACCGTTTCCGCTGATTTCGACGCGAGTCTAATTCTTTTCCACATTCTGTTCCAGAAGGCGTACGCTGTCCTTTCATTGTTTAAAACTAGTCCAGCTGACGGGCACTGGACACAAAAAAATTAAAATAACGATCAAAACTTTTGACAGTTCTTCATCCTACTACATTAATCCATAATGAAAATAATATTTCACAAATAAATTTTACCTGCTCGACTCTTCAACCGTCCAAAACCAATTAATTTCAGTTAGTTCTCTTGATTTCGTAATTTCACACCAAATCAAGCTCAAGTTATCTCAGAAAACTAAAATTAATTATGTAATTCCTCCAAACAAAATCAAGAAAAAGAAATAAGTTGGAAGAGGAAAATGAATACGTCTTTGACTTCCATCATCTTCGGATCCAACCAATGAAGCATGACAACCTAGTTTGCGAAGCAAAAAGGCAAACGGCCTGGCAAAACTGAAAATGCTTGCCATTATCCTCATTTTATCGTAAACACGTTGAACTCCAGAGAATTTAAGCATCTTCACTCGTTATTATCTGTAGAAAAAAGAAAACCCACGAAAATCATCAATACCTTTCAGTTGACTTTCAAGAGATGCAATGCATAAAATGTATTTTATTTTGACCGTTAGCTTATAAAGTTATGAACCGTACAGGGAATAGTATTTTTCGTTTTATTTCGTAACCCTCTCCATTAGTGTCCAGCGATTTTTTAGTGTTACCCCTTCGCGATGTATGTTGCGTATTGCATGTTTTATTTGCCTGTGTGTGATTGACCCCTATGAAATAAAATCATATGGGCAAAGGTCAATGAACTGAAAATACTCAAACCAAATGAAAGATTGAAAGCTGAAGTCTTGAATCGCCCCGAAATGTGATGCATTGTGCATTTACCTTTTTTTAGCAAAATCAGAATCAGCATCTGCTTCTATTTCATTTCCGGTCCAGAAAATCTGAATTGTACTTGATAAAATATGAGTGAATAAGACATTATATCATTATTTCGTTAAAAATTGATCAGTATGTACGTATGTAATCAAATAATAATTGATTTAGCGGTCTGAAAATGTCACCAGCCACCATCAGATAAGCCTAATTTTACTCCAGACATTTCATCAATTTAAAAAACAAATTATGTGTCTAGTCTCTGACTTTTATTAATCCTGACATTTTGAAAAAAAAAAAAAAGATTTTCAGTAGATAGTAGATAAATGAGTTTTTTAAGGGTTGTAGATGCGCAAAAGATAGATTAGCAAATTGGTTTTTCCGGCATGGCATAGCTTTCAATTCAACGTGGTTAGTAGTTCGGGCTGAGTTTTCGGTTACAGGGCTGGCTGTTCGGAAAAGTAAGGCAGTGGTAAAATTAGAATTTACGTAGGCGTTTAAAATACTTACATTGTCAAGCACAATAATAATAACTATACATACAATGCACATTAAAAGTAGTTTACGTCATCATAGTAAATCAAATCTCATATTAAAAAGATGAGATTTCCAACTCCTGTGGGCAGGTGCTTGCGTGTTTCAGTTTAATTTTACAATGCAGCAGTACTAAAAAACTGTTTGCTTCCTCCGCTTAAATTAAATGGCATTGACAAAAAATGATTAAAAGCCAGGAGTATTTATTTACTTGTATACATAAAGATGATGTAAGAAATATGGGCGGTTGAGATTAAATAAATGTTTATTTAATAAGCCCCGTGCCCCATTGCATGGGTTTTTAATTTCGAAGAAAATTAAACAGTTCGTGCCCTACAGCTCTCTCGAGAAAAAAATCGGCCCACTGTATGTATTTCCTTATTCGAATTAGTACAACATGATTAGGTTTTGAGAGTTGTAGCAGCAAAAAGAAAGCTCTTTAGGATTTTCAGGAAAAATCTCATATTTACTTTTACTTTGTCATTTTAGAAAGCAAAAAAAATGTCAATCCAGAATCCAGAATCTAGGGTAGACTCCTACTCCTACTGTGTTGTTGTAGTAGGTAAATAAAAATAGCATCATCTCTTTCTTTCTTCACAAAATAGTTTGGTGTAGAGTGGTAATGCACACGACAAACACAACTACACTGACAATGACAACGACAACAACAACGTGGGCAATGAAGATCGTAAATTGAAAGGCTCACAATCAGTTTTGTTAGTTCTTCTTCGCAAATTGGTTCTTTTCTCAGAAAAAAGTAAATTGAAAATTGTGTTCTACCCACACACACATTGACAATAAAGGAACTACCTATTTTTAATTCACCTCCTTTCAGAAAGGATGAATTCAGGTAAAAGATGATTATGGAAAGAAAGTTGCAAAATTCAGTTTTATATGTTTCATATTTTTAATATTCATAAAAGATTTATAATATGTAATTACAAATTTACAAGAATACATGCATTGGGGCAATATAAGAAGAATTATTTTTCTGATTTCACAAACAAATTGAATGAAATCCTAAAACGGAAATAATTTTTTGACAACTTTTTCAGCGCGTTTACAACCATTTTCCCAAAAGACTTCCCAGTTTGCTTTTTATTTACACTTTAGAATCCAACTTTGGTTTTCTTACGTATCGAATAATCCAGTTTGTAAAGTCATTGCTGGAGAATGGGGAATATTGTATCCACTGCTACTTGTTGTCGTTGTCGCAAACTCGCCAAAGTTTCCATTATTGCAATTTACAACACTCCCGGTTTTCCCTGGAGTACTGCCACTCCCGGTGTTGGAGAAAACATTTCCACTTTCTCCTCCACCAACACCAAACCCATTTCCAATATTCATTGTCATCATCATATTCATCAAATCTGAAGGACTTAGAGACGACAAAGATGGAGATGTTGGAGTCATCGTTCCACTTCCCCCTGCACCACCGCAACCATTTCCCATTCCGCTGTTTACGAGAGTATGACATCCACTGTGACAATTCAGTTTACTCTCCGGAATAAAGTTTGTGGATCCAGCCTGAAAAAAGATTTTATACCCATTCCGCTGTTTACGAGAGTATGACATCCACTGTGACAATTCAGTTTACTCTCCGGAATAAAGTTTGTGGATCCAGCCTGAAAAAAGATTTTGTAAATTGAATAAAAAAATGGGACATTTCGTTTACTTCGTTTTCGGTTTGCAAAAATTTCTGGTGCGACGATTCCCGGGATTAAGATATAAGCTTAACCATGGCTAAACTAGTTCCACCGGAAAATTACGTGCCAGCAAATTTCTTTCCTTTTTTTACCTCCAATTTAATGGTGGGACAAGAGAGAAAGAATTGCGTCAAATACTGGCTTCTCTCAAAAACCTCATGGCCTTGAAGTTGATCCTTCACCTGAACGGATGTGACGTACACCTCTGCACAGCATCCAAACACAATGAATGCAATGAAGATCGCGTCGAAAATCATGAAAGCAATGAAGAGTCTACTTGAAGTCCACGTCCAGCTACTCGGCACAAAGTAGAAAGGGCTCGTCATCGTAGCAATAAACCTCACGTACATGTACAAACAAACCGTTTGGAGTAAGGAGGAGAGGAGGAGAAGACAAGTTAAAATCGAGTTACTGTGAATTTCGTTGAAGAGACTCGTTAGCAATTGGATTTCCCGGTAGATTAGAGCCTCGGCAACTTTTTCTTTCGTGATTCTCAGTAACTTCCCTCTGGTCATGATGCTGAACACAATAATAATGGAATACAAATGACAAAATACTTGTAATACAAATCAATTCAATTTTCGAGTGAAAGTCTTTTCTTTTGAAAATAACTTTTTTCTACCTGGAATACAAGTTAAGAGCGGAACGTAGTCCATAACATCCAATCAGGATTTGTCCACAAGTCCAAAAACCGCGGATGTTTAGGACCATGTACCAAACTATCATGTTGAGCAAAGCCATTATGGTTGCTGTAATGAATCGTTCCACCATTTGGTTCCCTGTGAGACTTGAAAATGATGAAGAGGAAGATGTAGGCCCAAGGTCCCCGCTTCCACTACCGCTATTCCCGTTTCCACCATCCCCTCCAATATCTGTGATTGCGGTTGAAGAGGATGTGGAGAGAAAGTCGAACATATTCAAAGGAGAATTCGACTCTGACACTGTGATTAGCACGGAAATGAGCACCGGTCCAATGGCGTTCGAAAGACGAACAAGAAGACAGAAATATTTCGTGAGCTTTCCTTTCCAATCTGTGGGCAGTCTTAGTCGTCCTACAAAATTAAAAAGGAGACGATATACCTTCGTTTGCATCTTATTTTTTTTATCTGCTTACCTAACCCAAACAACCACCTTTTAGTTCACGGCTCTCCAAAGCTCATGAGCTATTAGAAGCGTCATTTAGGTTAGTGTAAATAGTTGCTCCTTTACTGACCTGTGTACTTTTGTTCGAATGCAATCAATCCGTTGAGAAATGCCACAAGGGCACAGGCCGACCTCATATTTTTTCCGTGAATAATGGCAACCAAGAATAAGAGCAAGGCACAGGATATCCTTTGAATACGATTGTATGCTTTCTCCATCGCATTACCCCCACCAACACCTCCATTTACTCCATTTCCTCCACCAGAGTCATTGTTATTGGCCACATGAGAATGAGAAATTCCAGAACTTGAGCTACTCCATTGGTATTGGCGGTAGAAGTCATGAACAAGTAGGCACACTCCTAATTGTAGGCTGATCACAGTTCCGATACAAGTCAATGCAGACTTTTTCACTTTGAATTGACCTTCATTTTGGTCCCAAAAGATGGGTGCAATTCCAAAAAAGGAATAACTAGAAAGTTGGCTAATCAAGTCGGGCAGGAGGCCGTGAGCAATCAACATTTTTGTAATTAGTTTCTTTTTTGACACAAGAGAATTAAATTCAGGTATCGTTTGAGTATTTTATTATTTTTTTTTCTGTGAGAGAAAAAAGATTCACTCCATTTTAATAATTCCAACTCCCACGTACGTACATTATTTTGCACGGGAGAAAGTCAAAGCCGTAGCCACGTCCAATCCACCGCAAAAGCAAAATTGGAATGTGAAGTGGGATGCATCAGGTTCGTTCAAAGCAAGCCATGGACTACGAAAATTTTCCAATAAAGTGTTTATGTAATATTCACACTATTTACTTTACTCCAGTCGATGGAGTGTCCAATTCCAAAACCAAAATCTTTTGACATTAGCTTTTGTATTTTGTTAAGAATTTTGGATGAGCTATATCATATCATATCATAAGTACTTAAGCCTTGTCTTGTTGATTCTATTCTACGTTCCATCAATAAAATAGACAGAAAAACGGAAAACTTTAACTTCATTACTGTCAAAGACATAGCTGGAACGTGTCAAAATATAACAAACTAGTGAATCGATTATGATATGAGCTCCGTTTTCTCTCCAACGAATAAATGACTAACATTTTTGGTTATTGGAAAACTTCCAAATGAGGTGACAAAAATTCATATTAAAACTTATTTTTATTAAAACTGCTGATATTAAAACTTCTTAGCTATTACCACTAGAGAAATGAGGTAGGTAAGAATTTTTCTTAGACATGTTCTTCCTTTTGGAGAGAGCTTTCGAGTGAGATAGGGATACGTATAATAACTTGTTTCTTTTTATAAAAAAAATCATTACATCTATTTTCAGTATGAATTTCTCAAGGAGTGACGCATTTTGGCAGAAAATGCGACTTTCTCGGGACAAACGGACACATTGATGTTAATTCTGTTGGCTACAACTTCGAAATAACCAATTTAAACGTTTGGCTTTCATGTAGGTATGTATCGATCTATCTTGCCATGGACTACTTTTCCACTTTCCACAACCAAAACTACTATGACTCATGACTTATGGCAAGTCAAATAAGTCACTATAGTCTGCCCTCCAATATATGCCGGTAAATGCTTCTGTTTTTGTCTTTAGGTAAAAAATCTGTTTCCTTTTTTCTCGCGTTAAATCCGGCTTATGCCGGTAAAAAACTACCAATACCAATGCATTATCTTACTAACAGTAGTTTGGCTTATTTGATGGAATTTGAATTTAAAGAATCATAAAGGATACATGTCTTATGTTTTGAGCACTAGAAGCATGGTGGTGAAAGCTCGGTGAAATTCCATTACTATTTCGTATAGGCTTGTATTTAATTAATGACAGACTATGAATAATGGACTTTCTCAAAATTTTACAATAAAT
>JAHZMX010005448.1:0-13782 GCA_027743895.1 Seira musarum
TGTAAATTGAAGAACGACCTGTTGCAAAGATTGCAGTGATACAATGTCTCCACACGATCGTCTAACTTAACGCACGATTTTCGAATGATGAATTGTGGTAAAGACTCGTCCTGTAAGAAAGGATCTTCTTGGGTAGTTTCATCCTCCCGTTCCGTCTTAACAACAATTCCAGTATCACAATCAGTGACCTCCGGCTCTGGCGTCGATGTCGATGATGTTTCCAGTGATTCAGGAGGATTTTGCAGGTTGGAAGTACCACACAGTCGTTCATAGAATGCAGAGTGGGATTGATGGAAAGGCAAGTCTTTTGATGTGAAATCTTTGTCGCAGATCGAGCAATAGTATTTGGTAACTTCCTTCTTGTACCTAATAACTGTCCCATTCTCCCAAATGAATTCTGGCAATTTGCGGCCATGGTCAGTCTCAATCTTAATCTTTTCGTTAGAGGAACAGGAACTTGATGCGGTGGCGGTCGTGGTCGGAGGAGGTGGATGTGCCACTACTACAGTTGACGGTGTTTCACCCTCCCCACATACAAAGTGTAATTTTGTTACTTTAACTTCGGGCTGAGATCTTTTAACCTTCAGGTAACCTAAAAATAGTTTTGAAATTTTATATTTCAATGGTTTTAAGAATTAGATTAAAATATGAATCAGATTATATGAAATGCAGATGAAAAAATCTGTAAAATTTGCAGGTATTGTGATTATAATATACTCACTTTTTTCCAAGATATTCTTCCTTATGCTTTCATTGTCTACGTCAATATTCTTTTCGCGTTGATTTCCATCCAACATCACATCGCAAATTTTTTGAACACATGAATCCAATTTCATCCTCGCCAATTCCAAATCTTCAAGTAGATCGGAGAAACTTTCCAGAAGCGCTTTACAGTTTTCACAGAACGAGAATGATGACGAGTCTGTATTCCTAGTAGCTGCGACATAGTTAATCAATAGGTAGAGCTTGGCCTTGAAATTTTCACTTTCACCATCATAATTTTCCGTATCAGGACCGCATGCGTTAAGGCACAGGAAGCACTTCAAATTTGTCGACATTTTGGATATTCTAAGGAAGTAAAATACTGTAATTTGGCACGATAGCTGAAAATTTAGATTTGAATTACAGTAGTAGTTATGATGAAATCATTTTTTATTTCCGCTACACTCACGATAAACTCAAAAATCAAAAAATTTCAAGGCAATAACAATGCATGTTTTGTTTACCTTTTTCGCTTTGTAAAAGAGAACTGAAATTCTTTCACATTTTACAAGTTCACGTTCAGTTCACTACTTACTGCACTGCTGTCATTGACTCTTGAAAAACACAAGCAAGCAAGGCCTCTTGCTTTTTTACTTCCATTTGAATGGCAGCTGCTGCTGCTAAAATCCAAATCCTGCTTGTATTGCTATAGCAATGTCGTTCCTATTTCGTTCGTCCATTGTTTCATTGGTTTCAAGTTTGAAATTTCCCTCCATCTTCAACATTACTTACATACCATATTTCGTCCTGATACCTTGGAAATACCAACAAAATTTCTTCCTTGGATAATCAAAATGTACAACCTAATTTTCAATTGTTATTGTTTTAAAGTGTGCTATATGCAATCTTTAGCGTTTAGATTTCAGAAAGTATAAATTTAACAACATAAATTGAAAACATAAAGGAACATTGAAAACAATTTTCGTCAATCATGCATGGGCAACCTACTACTAATGTATGTATTTAGATAAGTTTCGATTGCGATTTTGCATAATGAAATTTATGCATTATTTATGGACCAGTTTTCAAGTTCAAAATCTTGAATCGTTGCTATAATATTTTAGGATATTCATACACCATTTATTTTGATAAATTGATTCCGTGACACTTATTTTTTCAAAATAACTTTGGTCTACTAGCCAAATAAATCGATGATGTTATAAAAAAAAATTATGTGGTAGGTATGTGTGGTCTATCATATGATGTTCAAGAAAAGTCAAGGGTATTCTATGTACTTCTTAGCAATCTGGATTCAACAAGAATGTACCAGTTTATTTGCAGCCAGCTTTTGTACGTCTCTGGTTTAATACGAAAAATAAATCCTAGTATAAAATCTGATGTGAACTCTTCAAACTAGCTACGAGGGCCCAAAGGTCTTTTATTATTATTTAATTTTTCCTTTGTGTTTTAATTCCAATTAAATTATTTGTGATCAAAATTGTTCGCGAAAAGATTTTGTGACTGCTTAGTTTGGGTTTAAATTGTAAATTGCAGCTTGTATTTTAATTCTCATTCCGTACTGTGGAAAATTTAATTAGGTTTGTGTGTCAAAAATTTAATCCCGTGTTAATTAGGGATCAATGACATCAAGGTTTGATTTTAATCACTTTATTTCCCACGAGCGGGACTAAGAGTTGCATTTAATCAATTAATCACCATGAAATTGTGATTAGATTTAATCACTAATCACATTCTCTGAAAAGTCAGTGAACGAGCCTGAAAATTACTTATGCACTTACTAATCCAAAGGCGACTACTACTACTACGGACTAACTAAAAGCACTGCATTAGTAACTGTGTTCGACAGAACAGAAAGACAATGTATGGGGGTATCTTTACCAAGCAAGATATAATCACCGAATTTTGTTGGTAGCATTTTTTGGGCGTTCCATTTTTTGTATAAGTAATAATAACGATGTGTTTTGCTATGAGTACGAAAAATGGAAATTTTCATTCTGACAAATTCCTCACTTTGAACATTTACCATTACCAAAAGTGGTACTAAAACCAATACAACAGATCCAAACAATATTGCAAATAGGACGGCGCAAAAGTACATAAATGTCGGTACTATGCCCCAACCTTTTAAACAAATCCATATCAAAATTGTTATGATTAATTCGCAACATCCCATGAATACAAAAACAATATTTCTGAGTAGAAAATCCACTCGTTTGAATATCACTCGAAGCTCATTGTACAATTTCAATACCAAAAGCTGTTGTCGATAAGGTGAGTACAATTGTTTTAAAATGTTATCCGCCGTAATAAAAAATCCTGCTACGAGGGTAATTATGATGCACATAAATCTAGTAAATTCAAACACACAGATCATTCCCAAGAGGAATCTTGTCAAGAGAACTAGCATAATTGTAGAAGGTGATCTATAGTATGGCGATATTAAAACAAATTCAAAACATATATAGAATGGATCCAATTCAGCGAGAATAGAAACCAAAGTTAGGAAAGGAATGTAAACCACAGCGCCACAATTAAATTGTTAGGATGATCCAACCGGTTGAAATTGCTGATGATTTTGCCTTTTTAGATGCCCGAAATCCTGTTATTTGTGAATTAATAAACTGGTTTTACAAATGCGAACTAAATGTTTTAGGAAATCCTTCGGTATTATACCTTGTCGTTCAAACGCGTAAAGCTGATTCAAGCAATTTAGTGCTCCTTTATCCAACATAAAGAGGAAGTACGTGCACCAGTGAAAAAATGCACAAATCCCTAGAACAGTACACAAAATGATATGAATAGTGCAAATAAAATTTTGAGAATTGAAGAACTGAATCAGAGGAATAATTGCACAAAACCCAAAGCCTATGAGAAATATTATAAAAAATTCTACGAGCAAAAACGGCACATGTTGGAAACGGATGCCATCGTAGTTAACTGATACTATTTTGTTATCCATACAAATTTTTAGAGGATGGGGATAAAGAATAAAAATCGTGTAATGTAGATACCATGCCAGCTTCAGTGGTGACGATGTAAATGAATTAATTGCATTCATGCTTAAATAGAACACAGAATATGCAGAGATACTAAAAGGCAGAAATGAGCTCCAGTCCAGACTAGCCTCGCTTATTTTTAGATTTTTGGATAAGTTGTGGTTAAATTTTAGTTACATGACGTTATTTAAACTAAATATTTATAAAACAAAAAAGGTTTTTATTTCAAGATACCCGTAGATTTTTAGGTTTTTTAAAGTAATTTTTTTTGTCAATTTATCTTGCCATGTCAGCAATCAAATTATATATTACCAATCAAAAAGTAAAAGACTATTTTTTAAAACATTTCCTGGTCTTCCTGTAATCTGGAATACCGTCTTAAATACATATGTTTAAACTAAAACATTTTTTTTTCAATTTCAAGACATTTCGAAAATTCTACGTCGTCATATTGAATTATTTAGTTTTAACCTACTTTATATGAGGCTTAGAAAGCGTGACCAAATCTAACCTTCGATCATCGATAACATCATCGATTTTTATACCTAACCGTTTTTTTCTTCAAAATTTATATTTTGTTTAACCGGTACCAATATAATTTTTGGTTTGGCTATAATATATTACACATATTATATATTTTCTTAAGAAATGACGTTTGGACACTGTTGAATACGTAATACGGTAAGCCCGTATTAAGCAGTTAACGTATAAAGCGCTTACGGATTAACCAGAAGAACTGCATTGGTGATTGTACTGGACAAAACAGCCAGGTATTGTATTGGGGTATCTTTACCAAGCAAGAAAAAATCACCGAATTTGGTAGGTAACATTTTTTGCGAGTTCCACTTTTTACATAAATAAAAATTCGCTTGTGCTTTTCTACAAGTGCGGAAAATTGATCTTTTCATCCAGACAAGATTTTCACTTTGAACATTAACCATTACCAAAAGTGGTACTAAAACCAGCAAACCTGACACAATTAATATTGCAAACAAGACAATGCAGCAGTACATAAATGTCGGCAATATATCCCATCCTTTCAGACAAATCCACACAAGAAATGGTTATGATCAACTCGCAACATCCTAAAAAAGTGAAGACGATATTCCGTAGTAGGAAGTCCACCCGTTTAAATATCACGCGGAGTTCTGTGTACAATTTCAAACGCATAAGCTCTGGACGTTTTGATATGTACAATTGTATCAATATGTTTTCCGCTGTAATAAAAAATCCTGCAAAGATTGTGGTTAAAATGCACATAAATCTGGTGAATTCGAAGACACAGAGTAAGGCCAAGAGAAATCTCGTCAAGATAACAAGCAGAATTGTCGAAGATGATCTGTAGTAAGGCGATATTAAGATGAATTCAAAACAAATATAGAATGGGTCCAATTCAGCGAGAACAGCGACGAGGGACAGGATTGGAATGAATACCACAGCCCCACAGTTAACCGTTAGCATAATCCAACCGATTAGAATTGCTGATGATTTCGCCCTTCTCGATACTCTAAATTCTGTAATTAGCCGTTTAAAATTATGCATGATTACAAATCAAAACATTAAATTGAAAATAATGTAACTTAATTGTACCTTGTCTCTCAAATGTGTAAAGCTGATTCACGCAATTTAAAGCTCCTTTATCCAACGTAAAGAGGAAATATGTAAACCAATGAAAAAATGCACAAATTCCAAGAACAGTACACAAAATTATATGAATAGTGTGAATAAATTTTTGCGGATGAAAGAGTTGAATCAAAGGAATAGTTACACAAAAACCAAATCCAATGAGGAATGCAATAAAAATTTCTACGATCAGAAATGGCACATGTTGTATACTGATGCCTTCGTAATTAACAGACACTATTTTGCTATTCATGGAAAATTTCAGAGGATGAGGGTAAAGAATAAAGACCCTGTAATGTAGATCCCAAGCCAGTTGTAATTCGATTGATGCAAATGAATTAATTGCTGTCATGGTGATGATTGACGATGCTAATGTCCTGGTTCTTATCGGTTTAAATTAGACGAAGTAAAACATTGGAATGCTGGGTCTTTTCTACTATTTGAATCCCGACATTTTTTTACTTCAAGTCCATGTTTAGCGTTGTGCATTGCCATACCTAATAACTGTAGATTAAATTTTATTACCGATTGTAATATTAGGAAGTACTTAACTGGAAATTTTCCTGCCTAATTGAAAATAATACGTTAAGTCCTTATTGTTGAACCCAAATAGTTTTGTGGTTTTTGGAGAGTCGGTTCAAATTCAAATGTATTTTACTTCATTTCAAACAGAATTATTTGGTCTATATAATCTAATAGATTATAGGTAAGTACAAGGCTCTTAAGGCATTTTTGACGTCGCGTCTTGTAAGCATGGCCACATTTCAAAATTAACAAGTGCGTCACTATATTTTGCTGTATCCTGGACACGATAAGTAATGTGTTTGACCTTTTGCATATCCTTTAAAAACGGGCTTTGTATTGCTACATTTTGATCACTAAAATTCGTGTAATTCTTTGTATGTAATAGATATTTATATCAGCTAATTAAATTCCTGTATCAAATAAAATAAAATTGTGTAGAATATTGGTTTAAAATTCTGCGTCATCCTAGTTAGTAGCTTCATTAGTCAACTGGAGAAATGAATACTGCAATAAAAAGTTTTGTTTCCATCGACAGAGATCGATTGGCAACGAATACTACAAGAAGTATAATCCGCTGGTAAAGATATTTTTACACGGACCACTCTTGACCATGTATTTTCATCTAATACACTTACTTTGTTTTGTAAAATACAAAAGCACTTATGCAATAATGCGGTATCAATTAGAGATTACTTAATTATTACGTAGCTGAGCGTAGCTAAGCGAGTATTGAGATTGACGTGACCGTCTGTCCGTCCGATCGATAACTCTCGAAACGAGGTCACCAATTGGACCTCAAATTTGGAACAAATGTTCCTTGCCTACTGAGGACGACACCTATTGTTCTTCAGAATTTTAGGTCGACTATTAACGGCAGGGTCAACGGTTGAAATTTTTTTCAAATGTAACACATGGCTTGTGACAGCTTATTCGAAAGCCCCTAAGAAACTAAGCCTGCCTGTGTATTTGAAATTTCGACATTTTTTAACGGTTAACGGCAAAAGACCATTGAAGATTTTTTCAAGTGGAGCATATACCTTGTGATAGCTCATTCGAAAGCCCTTTAAAAACTAAATAAGACTTTGACATTAAAATTTTGAAATTTTGTAACTAAACGGCAATCGGTTCCCAGAAAATTGTAGGAAGAAAAATGCCTCTCATGAAACTTCCAAAGGGAAAGTCTGTCAGCCTTCAGAACTGCTATGATTATAGACAATCAATATTATGGAATAAAATACCTAGACATTTTGAGTTAACTTGTTATAATTCTATTAAGACTGTAGTGGAAAATAATTTTAAGTTGTAGGTGATGTAGTTTATCCATGTAGCCTCTACCTCTGTACTAATTTGTAGAGTTAGTGGAATTCTGATACTCTATGTCACCGCGTTGAAAACAGTATTGATGTGGAAATGACAATAAAGAATCAATTCAATTCAATCGGTGATTAAAACAATTTGCATGCATAATGTTGTGATATCGACATGAAGTATGCATCTTATGAAAATTTATGGGACATGATGGACAACAGCATCAACAAGACATTATAACAGGATGAAAAAGACAGCAGTTAATCCTTTACTCCTTTAGCTACGTCCTTATTGCTGTTTTAACTGCACTAGTTCCAATTAACTTCTTTGCAGACATGGCTGGCTGGGTAAAAATGGCAAGGTGACGGACGGAAAGATGGACTGGTGAAATCGGCTTTAGTAGGTAAAATGGGGTAAAGTGTGTAAAACGGGGTAAAAATGGTAGAAATAGAGAAAGCGGGTGAAGTTTTTTTATCCATAAAACCCATTTTTGCCGCGAGAAATATCAATCTGTGCTTCTGGACAACAATCTAGAAAAGAGACAATAGAAATCTTGGTCGAAGTTTATAATTCTAGATCGCCGAGTGTATTCACAGCGTTAGCCGTAGCTTTGTCATTTCCACATCCGCAAGCTTTGTCATACATATATGCATGACTTCGGGACAATTATAATTGCGTAAATGTCAAATTCCACAACGATTAGCAACTACGGATCAACTAGAAGAACCGCATTAGTAATTGTGTTTGATAGAACGGCGAGGCATTGCATTGGTGTATCTTTACCAAGCAAAAAATAGTCACCGAATTTTGTAGGTAACATTCTTTGCGAGTTCCATTTCTTGCACAAGTAAAAATTTGGATGGGTTTTGCTATGAGTGCGAAAAACAGACCTTTTCATTTTGACAAAATCCTCGCTCTGAGCATTAACCATTACCAAAAGTGGTACTAAAACCTGCAAACCTGATACAAAAAATATTGTGAATAGGACAACGCAAAGGTACATAAATGTCGGTACAATATTCCACCCTTTCAGGCAAATCCAGACAGTGACAGTTATTATTAATTCGCAACATCCTAAAAAGATAAAGACAATATTCCGTAGTAGAAAATCCACTCTTTTAAAATCACGCGGAGCTCAATGTACAATTTCAAAAGCTTAAACTCTGGACGCTTTGATTTGTACAATTGTTTCAAAATGTTTTCCGCCGTTATAAAAAATCCAGCGAAGATTGTTGTTAAAATACAAATAAATCGGGAGAATTCGAACACGCAGATTATCGCCAAGAGGAATCTCGTCAATAGAACAAGCAGAATTGTAGAGGATGATCTGTAGTAAGGCGATATTAAGACGAATTCAAAACAAATGTAAAATGGGTCCAGTTCAGCGAGCACAGCAACCAGTGACAGTATTGGAATGTATACCACGGCTCCACAATGAATAATTAGAATAATCCAGCCCATCAAAATAGCTGTTGAGTTTGGCTTTGCAGATGTTCGAAATTCTGTTGTTCAATCAAAATTTTAAAAAATGAAATAGCTAAGATCGAATTTAAATTGTTCGAAAATTTTGTACGAGCTATACCTTGTCTTTCAAACGTGTAAAGCTGATTTACACAATTCAAAGCTCCCTTATCCAACACAAATAGAAAGTACGTAAACCAGTGAAAAAATGCACAAATTCCAAGTACAGTGCACAAAATTATATGAATAGTGTGGATAAAACTTTGAGGATGAAAGAGTTGAATTACAGGAATAATTACACAGAAACCAAAGCCTATAAGAAATATTATAAAAATTTCTACGAGCAGAAATGGTATATGTCGGTATGTGGTGCCCTTATAGCTAACTGATATAGTTTTGCTATCAACAAAAATTTTTAATGGATGAGGATAAAGAATGAAAATTTTGGAATGCAAAATCCATGCCTGCTTCAGCGGTAATGACGTAAATGAATTAATTGCAGACATGATGATATTAAGCACGATGTTTTGTGCATGCGAATGCCAAAGAAAGTCAGAGACAAATTAAATTTTTTTGATTTTTGGTTTGCAAGTTTCGATCAATCATGAAAATGTCTGGTCTAAAAAATAAGACCTAAAGTAGTATTTCACATAAACATCCCAGTATTACCAATTGAAAGGTCGGGAAGTACCTGTTTGAAAAAAATTGTTCATGACTTTAATTTCATGTCAGGTTTAAGTTACAATAAAGCTGTTTTTTTACCAACTAAATGGCAATTGGAACGTAGCTGAGTGTGCATACGTTGTTATTTGAAAACAAAAAAAAACATTTCAACCTTAGACCCTGTCGTTATTTGTCAACCAATTTCTGATTTGAAATAAATGAATTTATCTGGACGTAAGCAAGCAACCTTTGTTTGAAGTTTGAGGTCAATCGGTGACCTTGTTTGAGAGTTATATTGGGCGCGGACAGGTGGTCACATCAATCTCAATCCTTGCTTCGTTTTCTGATTTTTCCCCTTTTTAAATATGAACGTATTGAAGTCATCCAGCTTACTTATTTTTGCCTTGTAGTTGTAAGCAAGTTATTTTCATGAAACCACTTAAAATGAAAATGAGAGCTTGAAATACCTCGATGTATAGAATTTTTAAGCTATTTTACCCTGCAAATCCTTCATCCACCTGCTTGTGAATTCGTGTTTCTGATCACCGATCATGATCAAAGGGTCTTAATTATAATCCGATGCAATAGAAAAATAAGTACATTTTCATTTCATGATAGAAAGCAAGTCCTTTGCGATGCTTATATGTTAAGTCATTTTATAAAATGCTTCTTCTTTTATGGCTTTGTCCTCGTCAAATGGATAGGATCGATAGTTATGTTATGATTCTTATTTTCTCTTCCATCATACCTTTTTTTGCCTAATTTGATACTGCTCACTATTCATTCCAACTAAATGAACTCGACACTCATGAAATAGTAATAAGAGTACTACATCATGAATCATGTGTAATTTTTACAAATGCATAAAACTTCTCTTTTATACTCCGGTAAGATGATCAGTGATCAAATACAATGAATTGTATTTTAGGACATTGATGTTCATTGAAACTGATATCATCCTTTTGATGAATACATTTGTTGCGCGAAATGTAAGCAACTCCCGGGGATTTTGATAGTGGGCCCACAGGCAATTGAATACGTCAGTTGGGGATTACTGACGAGAGAGTGATCTAATTTCAGAGTTATATTATTACTATTACAAATGGAAGATATTTCAAACTGCAGAAAAGGTATATAAGACTGTGCGTATTTACTTGTCTGTCTACTATATAAACTTGCGTGGGTACGAATGGAGTTCTAAGATTTGAATCAATCTTTCCGTGGAAAATTTGCTAAAAACCATAATGGTTACTGCACGCGGGTTAAAACAAAAAATGGTGGGTACGGGTGGATTTTTATTAACAAAACTTACCTACATATAAGCAACTGTGTTTCATCTTACCCCGCACAATAGAGCAACGTGGGTAAGAAAAAACAGATTTTAATGGCTAATTTTGAATTCCCGCCTTATGTTTAGTGAAAATGTATGTAGGTTTCTTCTGCCCATTAAACCCTGTTTTTGAGGCAGCGCGGAATCTCGGTTAAAACCAAGGCGGGTTTATTATTACCGGCTTTAATGTTTTTCAAAAATGGACTTTACAGCTTCATATGTAATTAATGATATATGTATCGGACAAAAATTAGCAGAATGCGAATGGGTAAAAACGAGAGACATAAGAAAAATATTTTTGATTAAGAAATGTTCATACCAACTTTATTGGTTAAATCGCTTTTTACTTCGGGTAACATCAATACTTATCCATGTCTAGTTCTACTCAAACCCACTTCATTGCCATCCCTGATATCATCAAGAGCTTAAAAATTTTCATAGTACAAAATCTACCAAACCTGTGGAAGCTGAATCAGTCGAATATGAAAGATCGATGATGAAACACTACTTTCTCCTTTGGGAAAAAGGGAAATACAGAATGATTTTGATAAATTCTTCGCTTCTTCCTCAAAGTGGAAATAGCTCTGATGCTTTTTCAATTGCTGAGGAGAAATCAACAAGTAAAAAACCATACTTTCTCCTAAGGGACTTTGGGAAAAAGGGAAATACAGAATGATTTTGATAAATTCTTCGCTTCTTCCTCAAAGTGGAAATAGCTCTGATGCTTTTTCAATTGCTGAGGAGAAATCAACAAGTAAAAATCCATTGTACGTGGTCATTATAGTGCAAATTTTATCCGTAATTGGTGTTCTAATTAATCTCAGAATTTTGTGTATTGCTACCACAGAACTACCGCGGACTAGACGGAAGTAAGTAAAATAAAAATAATTTCACAATTCTCAGAACGGAAATTTTAGTTTTTATAATATAAATATTAATTCCATTTAGATCTGTTCGCTTACTAATCGCTCACTTATCAGCACTTGCCATACTGATAGTTATTCTTGCGGACCTTTACATTCTGGAAAAGGAAGGATATTTCATGCATTTGGTACAACCTGGAGTATGCGAAATAAGATCATTTGTTCGAAGTATGTTTAATTATTTTTTCAATGTAATTTTTTTTGCAAATGTTCTAAGGCACGAATAAGTTTATGTAATGTTACGTTTATTTTTTACAGCTTTAGTCATGAGTGCTTTCCCATTAAACGTCGTTGCAATAACCTATGAGCGCGTGAGAAGTTTCCGACTAAATTTTCACAAACTGCTGGTGTTTCGGACAATTTCTATAATTTGGAGTGTCTCCATTTTATGTAATATTCCGAGTTTCTTCCAGTCCTCATATCAGTATGACAATGTCAAGAATATAGGGAAGTGCAAACAGGTAAACCCTGTTCTTTTTATGAAATGACAATTGTACTCACAACCACAATCAGATTTTCAGAAAAATTGTAGCAATGGCAATCGATAATATTTTTACTTTCAGGTCCTTTTATCGGGCTCATTTCAGCTGTCGTTTGCTTACGAGTCAGCACGATTCTTTTTGTTTTATGTCCTCGTCGTGGGATATTTGGTGAAAGGTGAGTAATTTTACAAAATACATCAAAAGCCATCGAATTGGAGAAAATGCAATTATAAATGACGCAAGTAAAAGGAATTAAACAGGAAATCGACTTTATATTTTGCACATTAAATTCTGCAAATTGTTTTGAAAATGTGTTTCTAAAAATAAATTAATATTTTGTAAATTCAGTTCTTTACGAAATACGTTCAAAAATCCGCTACCTCTACATTTTAAGAGTAAGTACAAGTACAAGCCGAATTAAAATAATTCATTGAAGTACTTGACTACCAATTTATGAAGGGAGTTATTAATTCCAATTATTTATGCTTGTTTTGTTGATTCCTTAAGCCCATTCCAAATGATCGAATGAAACAGAGGGTTCAACGAGTTCGTTTCGTGTATCTTCACACAATCATTTTTGTATGTGTTTGGCTTCCAATGGGATTCTTGATGCTGGTTTATAAGCTACTTTCACGGAAAGGGATCATGCTTGTTCATCTAAAGAAGATACTTTTAGGAATGACCACCTTCAGTCAAATTTACTTTATATTCAATCCTCTTATCTACATTCTCCTAAATGAGGACATGAGCAAGGTGAAATTCTTTTGGGTGCCTTGTTGTTGTCTATGGAGAAAATTACGTGGAGAAAATGCAAACAACACAATATCTTCTCAAAGTGGAGGAAATCATCCCGATCATGTGCATCGGCATCTTAGCTACAAATTCTGATTCAAGCAAAAATATTCCAAGGGGAAAGAAAGGGATTAGATGACAGAACACGAGTATAAGAAGAGGAAACGCAGAATCTGTTTCCAGAAAGAAAAGGAGAAAAATTCAAGAGGTAAGGCTCTCAGAAATGAGCCGGTTTTCCAGCGTAGGAATTTCTACAAATTCTAATATT
Source organism: Seira musarum (assembly GCA_027743895.1). Classification (NCBI taxonomy): domain Eukaryota; kingdom Metazoa; phylum Arthropoda; class Collembola; order Entomobryomorpha; family Entomobryidae; genus Seira; species Seira musarum. Next base: position 13,095 of record JAHZMX010005448.1, read on the forward strand.
TCAAAAGCTCAATCTATAAAGATTATTGTTGAATTTGAAAACGAAATTGTAATGACTAGAACCATTCCAATTCCAAGTGTGTTATCACGGCCATCTCGTTCGCAAGAGCAGAACGGAATTGAAGAAACATTTTTGTAAAATTGGAGAATTAATGAGTGGGAATTTAAAAATAAACAAATCAAAGCTTTTCATTAAATCAAAATGAACAAAATGTACCAATTTTGTCAATAATTATTCTTTTGAAGCTTTTGACGTGCTAAAATCATTTATCAACGTTGGCTTTATGTTTATATCAAAGGGAACGTCGGAACGTCTAAAGTAACGTATGGCGATCGCTAACAGTTTTTTATCGATACTTTCCAAACTAGTCATTCTGATTTAAACGTTGAAACTGACAAAGAACTAGAAACAGCAATGCAAATGGCCTGTATCTTCAACAGAACCAAAACTTGAAACGAACCATATTTCTCACTTTTAAGAATTAACCAGGTTGAAACGGTTGCGATGACTTGACCATACCCTTTCTAGAATGAACCCAATCACAGAAAAATGTATAAGCCATTACCCTACGGGTCGACTAAAAGAACCGCGTTAGTAATTGTATTCGACAGAACCGCGAGGCATTGCATTGGTGTGTCTTTACCAAGTAAGAAATAATCACCGAATTTTGTAGGTAGCATTCTTTGCG
>JAHZMX010005449.1:0-20356 GCA_027743895.1 Seira musarum
GAAAGAAGCAGTTTGTTAGCTCAAACAACGAATTTGACTTTGGCAAAGTTGAACTTGAGTTACCGGAAGGATCCCACTTACTTTTCCGGAAGAGCTGGTGCGATTCGTGTCGTCAATTTTGTGTTATCCACTTTCGCTGTTCTACTTCTGATACCCGGATATGAGCCTAGTGAGTTGGATCGGAATGATGAGGAACAAGTTCGAATTATTCAAATGATGGGGGATAACGATCACTTTAGTGGATACAACAAGTCCAAGTACACTTTCTACTCAATGTCGCTTGGAGGAAGTACTGCGCTCATTTCACTTGTCTTCATTTTACTGTTACTCTTCTTCATCGAGGTTAGGTGCGAGATTTCTTGGGAAAGTATTGTGAGTTCTTCAATATGAAATATTTTTTTAAAGCATTTTACGAATGTGGTAAAATTTCACTGAAATTTTTATGAACAGAATCAAAAATCCCATGTGCTCGCTTGCATTCTATCCGTCCTTGCGGGTTTCTGTGATGTGCTTTCAATCCAGGAAATTCAGATGTTGAATTGTAAAACGACGAGGTGTATTGAAGAGGCTGCTGCTAATGCGAGTAAAACAATTCGAAATGCGTACGAGGAAGAATTCTATCCGCCCTATTTTTTCTACCATTACACCGCTTTTGTAAGTTAAAAATTTATTTCCTTCAATAATTTATTTTCAGCTACGCATTTATAAACTGTTTTAACATCATTGCATTTTGTCTTGTAGGTATTATTTTTGGCCAACGCAATGCTGTACTCCATCGCCTCCAGAATTTGGCTGCGGAACGAGGATTGATTTCCAAAAAATGTAAATATTTTTTGAAATATTATTATGAAACGCAAAAATAATATTGAATAAAACAATTTTTTATTGGACCAACCACTAACTGCAAATACTTTATACCGTCATGTCAGCATTTGAATTTTTTGCGAGAATCTTAAGGACCTAACGTATCCCATAACAATCTTTCAAAATGTTTTTGAATACTTTAGAAGAAAAAATAGATCGAAATGGAACTGGGACATTTTGAAGCGGATTTAATTGAAATGAATCTGCAATTTTCATAACCAAAATGTCTTCCGCCGCTCCAAAAACACCGAAAAACAATCTCGTCCATCAACTCGAAAGTAGTACAAAAATCCACAATCGTATAACAAAAGTCAGTTTCCGGGCAGACTACGGTTACTTAACAGGAAGAGCAGGTCTCGTACGAATTTGCAATTTTTTATTGTCCATCGCTGCAATAGGTCTCCTCATTCCTGGCTATGGACCTACAAAACTCAATGCAGAAGATGAAGCAGACCTTGTCCTCATACGCCAAATGGGGAATAAGAAACTCTTCAGTGGTTACGGCAAGTCGAAATACACAATTTGCTCAATTGTGTTTGGCGGGATCACTGGAACTATCTCCCTAATATTCGTTTTGCTATTGTGTTGCATCATGGAAGTTCGATGTGATCTTTTGTGGGAGAAAATTGTATGACACAATCACAATTCAATCTCAAATTAAATTAATTACCTAAAAAAATTATTCCTTTCCCAAAAGAATCAAAAGGCGAACGTTCTTTGTGTCATTTTGTCCGTTTTGGCGGCATTCCTGGACGTGTTGTCAATCGAAGAGGTTCAATCCATCAACTGTAAAACGAATCGGTGCACACTCGAGAAATATGATACGAAAGTGAACGAAATATGAGGAGGAATTCTACCCGCCTTACTTCATCGAGCATTACATTGCCTTTGTTAGTGAAAATTATAATAGTTTGAAACAATTTTCATAAGAATTAATAATAAATTATTTTTATTATTTTTAGGTTTTGTACTTGACTAATGCAATGTTGTTCTCTATTGCATCCCGAATCTGGCTCAGGAACGAGGATTAAACCGGAACTTTTGTCATTTGTTCTTATATCAATTTTGATTTTTCCTTTTTTTAAAATAAATTTATCTAAAAAAATTAATAATGCAGTGTGGACTATCTGCTTCATTTCGTGCGTCATAATTTAGAATAGCTTTACACGAACTTAGCATTTTCTATTGTTGACGTGTTTTTGTAAAAAAAAATGTGTGCCGGAGAACAAAAAACAATAAATATATCATGTCATGCAAAGAAATTCATGCGAAATCTGTAAGGATTCGATTAAATTTCATCCAGACCACGTACTCCCAACGAAAAAAAAAAACTTTTCAAAAATTCCTTCTCAGTCATAATTACAATGAAAATACCGTTTAATTTGTATTTGCGTTTTCTAATTTTCTTCACTGCAATCGAAATATCAAACGTAAGTGCTATTTTTATTAAGAACAATGTAGGAATTCAAAAGCCATTAGTAGGCATCCATTATTACATCCGTGCGGATTCAGTGGAGATGAAGATGGCAAATGAATTTCGGAAAGTTGATAGTTTTGAGAACGAATTTCTCAGTAAGAATGGAAGTGACTACATCCTCACCTCATTAGTTGATCAAGTTCAGTTTTTCTGTAAAGCAAATTACCCAGTCATGTGGACTCTACCTTTCCCGGAAGTAAGACAAATAAAAGAATACAAAAGAATTGGATGAACGAATCAGACTAAAAGAATTTAATCTTTAATCAGGAATTCTCTGGAATGACAAATTGGCAAATGAATGTAAATTCTGAGCGAACATCAAAATTTTCGAATAAGACTAAGGCACGTCCAATAAGCAAATATTTTTATGCATATTTGCTAATTAAAGTCCAATCATTTCAAGTAATGAGCCAAACGGGGAATCTGCGATGTCAATCTGTTCAGCATTCCGATGTGCAGTCAACAATTTATGTCTACTCTGAATGTAAAAATTGTTCTCATCTTTTCATGAATGAATGAAAAAAATTATAAATTATTTAATTACGTAAAGGAATTTCTTTTTAGCTGAAAGTCCCATTTCTGGAATAAATAAGCTTGACAAAGTATTTGTGGACTCCACTGCCCCCGCAGAAGTTGTTCTTCCGTGCAGACCAACCGTGCCAGGAATAGAACTTTCTCTTTTTAAACAAGAAAGTTCTCAACCTCCGCCTCCTTCTCCAAAAGTTCGGGAAATGCCGAATCCTAAGCCCACTATTAAACCTCTGCAGCCTGTTTCAGCATCGACGCCTTTGCATTTCATAAAGAAACCCCCAATCAAAGGAGCAGTAGTGCCAGTGCCTTTGCCATTGCAAAACCTTGCAAATGCAAATAATTTTACATGGAAAAAACTTGAATTGAATTCCTCAATCACATTTGATCCTAAAAGGGGTTTTATCCTTGACAAAAGAACTATGCCCGATATTCTCGGCCATTATAAATGTTCCGGTGCTTCCGAAGAAGAAGAAAAAGACGAGGATGGTGGACCAATGTTGAGGGGACTGCACAATAAAATAATTGAGGTGGCTCAAGGAGGTACTGCAAATAAATGAATTGTTGAAAGTTTGATATTTTATCGTTCATTTGCAAATTTTAGTGGCGCCTCCAACCTCATATGAATTCCGGCCAAGAGTGAATCTGAACTCCACAAGGGCGAAATTCATTATGGCTAAGATGACTGCACAATGTTGCACTGGAAATGAACATAGTCCCGCAGTTGGAGCCGCTTTTTCCTGTCGAAATGAAATGGAATGCGAATTTTTCAAGCCATTGTTCGCTCATGACGTTCATGTAAAGTTTATTTATTTTTTGCAAAATGTGTGAATTGCCTACAACATACTGAATATTAAGTAATTTGCAAATTGCAAGACAGACGAAGATCCGAGTGGGAAGACTTTGGACAAATGTATTCTTCTTTTCTGCACAGACGAATGTCGGTATACACGGCACTTTGCGCAAAACATCGCAGGATTGTTAATGGGAAGACTTTGGACAAATGTATTCTTCTTTTCTGCACAGACGAATATCGGTATACACGGCACTTTGCGCAAAACATCGCAGGATTGTTACACCGTCAGTGTCATCAATCATCAATCGAGACTGATTCATTGCGAGGGAAGTGATTTGGACGTTAATGCTCAAGTATTCGCCGCTTCCTCCTCGGATAAAAATACGAAGACCAATAATAATCCGAATTTTGAAAGACAGAATATGAAATTGTGTAAGAATTTTCGAAGCTGAAATAGTAATGAATAATGAGACTATTTACTTCTGAAATTCTGTTTTTTAAGATGACGCATCATCAAACGTGAGCACGGACTATTTAATCAAGTTTGCAATCCAAATATCTCGTGGATACTCTTATCTTCCTGTTCTACGTCCTGGAACGGAATTTTTAAGAACTCTGCCACATTTTGTCGATGCCGTTGATACTCCGTTAAAAATACAACGGGATCGTTATCTGAAAAATATATTGCCAGCTTTCACTGACGCAAGGGTGGCTAATGTGCCTTATTTCGATATTGACCAATGGCGCTACATGAAGCAGCAGTGGTATGTCCCACTAACCCGAGATATGTTTGAGGGTGAAAGCATAGCAATTTCTTGCTCGGCCCATGTCTTCCGTTACCAGAAAGGCGGTTGGCTTCGACTCAATTGGAAAAATGGAACTCGAACAATTTTCAAACTCTTTTCTAATTCAGGTTGAGTAAAATCACCTAAGCTTTAAACTGCATGATGGCATTTGTCATTATTTAAAATATTCATTCATTTTCGTTCTCAGCTAGTCTGCACATGTGGCGAAACCCAGCTATATTCGACGATGTGGATTTTGCCATGGTCAGAACAAACTTTGCTTCCAGTGATTTTCTAGATCACTCAGTGGTCGGTAGAATAATGTCTTTGGACCTTGAGATGAAGTCTATTGATTGCTTTGCACCTGTCTGGAATACCAACGAATGGGACAAGAGGACTTATGAACTTAACATTAAACGTACAAATGATGTAATTTTGTGCAATTTAATATCTGTTTTTTATTAATCATTTTTTCCCATTTTAGCTTCAACGCTACCGGAAATTAAAGATCCTTCCGAGGAATTTGTTACATTCGCCATAAATAAAACTGGATATCATCTTAACTGTAGTTTGGTTGCAACTCCACAAAACCGTGTTTTACCTGTTCAGCTAACGTGGGAAAAAGATGGAAAGGTCAGTGTCAATGATACGAATGCATCGGTACTTAATTTAGTTGTTTCTTTAATTTCTGTAGAAAATTCCAATATATGGCAGTGGAATAGTGAACATAACCACCACTGCTACTCCGAATGTGACCCATTCCTCCCTACATTTTTATAACATCACTCATGCAATGCAAGGAGAATATAAATGTGTAGCAGAGAATGTCAAAGGAAAATGTTGAAAAAGTTTTTAACGTTTTTGTGGATGACGGTAAATAACATACTCAAATCGACTTTGTGGAATTTTAAAAATTATTCATGTTTATTAATGTAGTTTTTTTTCCTTTTAGGTAAAAGAAATACAATCGAAATCATTGGAATTTGTCTTGTTTGTATATGCTCACTTGCTGGGGTGATCATAGTCGTTTTATCATGGAAGCATCTCAGTCTACAGAGCAAAATACGAAAGCTAATGTCCGGCTCTTGGTAAATTCAATCAGTCATGCAATTTTTTTGTCTACATTGCTGACTTGTAATAAATAACTTTTAAACTACCATTCATTTGTAAATTTTTTTATTCACAATATTGGCATGATATTAACCACATACCTGTCACGCCATGTTTTACGCAACAAATATTTTGCACGCTTTCATGATATTATCATCATCGGCAACTTTGGACCAAAAATTAAGCAATTTAAAAGAATTTTGACCCAAGAAATCACAAACGGTTTAATTATGATTATTCAACTTCTTAGAAAATATTTTCTGTTTTGGAATTTTCTTCCATTGACATTTCTACAATTAGTGATAGTACTAGCATCAGCAAATCCTAAAGTTTTGCTGTATAGTTACGTAGAGGTAGACGGTATTAGCCAAAAACTGTTTTCAAAAGATCTTATATCCCAAAATGAATTTAAAAACGACTTTATAGAAAAGCAGGGTGATATTTTCATCGCATTTTCGACCTTACAAACAATAACGTTTGTGTGTGAAGCAGATTACCCCATACGATGGACTGTCCCTTTTCCACAGGTACCTCATTTCTTCGTAATTGCTTAACGCAGTACTTTTTTTTGACATGTGGCTTTTTTGTTTTAATTTAAGCAATTTAAAGGTGTGGCGAGTCATGAGATCACAATTGAACCGAGAGCAAGTTCAATGCTCCTTAACTTAAAAAATGGAACAGCGCCCACATTTAAGGATAATCTCAACTTCCTAACTTTGCAAATCTCACAAGACACATTTCTAAGCGGAAACTTCACGTGTGAAGCCATTACCTCCAGTTATATTCATAAACTATCCAAAGGAATTTATGTTTTTACTCATGGTGCAAAATTGCAAGGACAAGGGTCTCTTCTGCGAATGAATTTAATTAAAACGCAAAATAAATTCGTTTTACCGTGTCGAGTCGCCTCGCCAGAATTGGAGGTGAATGCATTCAAGGCAAAGTCGAATAAAGGCGATATCGACATAATTGAGGATGAAAACTTTGCGAACGTTACTTGGCTTCCGTTATCATCCCGTATTCATAATTATTTTCCTATGATTGGCTTCATACTGGATGCACAGCCCCGGAGCAAAGCTACAGGTCTTTACAAGTGTAGCTTAAACAATGAACCGGATGTTGTAGTTTACGTGGAGGTACTTGAAGGAGGTCTGTGCCACTTTAGTAATGATATGATCATCTATTTTAACACAATTTAAAAAAATCATTCCTCTTTACAGATGCTTTGACCCAAAAGCCTCTTAAATTTGAGCCAAAGGAAATAATCTTATCCAAAAGCGCCAGGGTCTCAATGAATCATTCAGAGTTCATTTGTTGCAACCCGAAGAAACCGCCTTTAATTGGATCAGTTTCATGCAGGACAGAAAATCACTGCGATATTTGGAAATTGATCTGGATGCATGATATAAATTTAAAAGTAAAAATCTACTAATTTCGATTTATATAGTCCAGATTAAAATATTTGCATCTTCCTATTTTATTTTTAAAAGAACGTCTCAACGGATTTGAAAACAGGATCATCAAAACATTGTCCTTCTGTGAACATTCCACACTTCTCCAAAATTGTAAGCTGTCAAAGTCCTAAAGAAATGGATGTAGTCACTCAAATCATTTCTGTCTTTGACAATGAAAATGGCACAAAACATTTGAATAAGCATTTGTATGACTCCTCTTCAAATGAGAGTCTTTCACTCGAAGAGAAAATTACATTTCGTTTCGCCAGTTCTTTCGTACATCCACAATCAAGAGGGAATTACTACAACTCAAATGTGGCTTACGTAGTACACTCGGAAGAAAATGAACTAATATTTCCTCCAATGAACCACAACCACACGGAAAGTGAAAGTGATCGAGATAAATTGGCAGTTACATATTTAACGGTACAAGAAGATAGTGTCGTTTACGAAGGGGAAAGCTTATATGTTCTCTGTTATAGCTTAAAATATTTCTACACTTCCGGTGGATGGCTAAGGTTAAAGTGGAAAAATGGGAAAGAAACTTATTTGCCTGGTACGGTTACTCTGCATATCTTAATATTTGGACCTTTGGAATTTCAAGTATGATTACTTTTTATGCTCTTTCCTTTTTTACAAATTAGTGGATTGGAATGACGAAGAAAATCAAGTTTCTTACATGACCCATTCGATTGACATTGACATTGAGCAGGATAACGTTTTAATTGGGAACATTCCTGAAGTGAGTACACAAATGGAATCTGTGGAATGTTTGGTTCAACCATGGAATGTCCGGAAATGGGACGTGCGGAAGATGGAATTAGATGTGAAACGTAAGTACAAAATTTCATAATATAAGGTTTACGTATGTAACATGTTTTATCTGGAATTCTGCACCGTAGCTGGAATTCCTCCAAAATATCTGGACTCTGGAGTGACTCAAACAATCCAAAATGGTGATGGAAAACTAAACTGTCTCCTAAAAGAAAGGGGGAAACCGTCAGCAGTAATCACATGGAAGATAGACGGAAAGGTAAAGGAATTTTTATAAAAGAAATAAATACTTTTGGTCAAAATGTGACTTTTCTTTTCATAATTCTGACGTTAATTTGACATTAGCCACTGGAAAGCTCAATCCCAAATTCCCTCGTAACTCGTGTGATTTACAATCAAAGCGGAAGTTTTATCGATATCAATTCTCTCGATATTGTCAAGATGAAGAAATCAGTAGTGTTTGAATGCAACGTGAAGAACAAGGCTGGACATGATGTGCAATATTTTAAAGTGGGACTGGATTCCGGCACGCTACTGGAATCAAAAGGAAGGGGTTCAAAATTCTGGACAGTAACACTTGTGGTTACGCTTATACTAACAATTTTATCACTTTGTCTTGCAGTTTTTATTTTATTGAAAGAGAAAATCGCATTATCATTAACAAGCGTGTTCTCATTTCTCGGGACGGTTCAGCAATAAAAAAATGGTCAAACGGGACTGAAATGCATTGCAACTTATTTCATTGCACAAAGTCATTTTATAGATCAAACAGGTTTGGTACGACTGCACAAAAGCCCAAGTGCAAGGTTGTCTGCATTCTGCATTTAAATTGTTTAATCAATACATTTTCTGGAACTCTCAATTGAAGTGGCAAGGAGATTTCCAGAAACTAAAGCGAAATTCATTTTTTTAAGATAATTATTCGCACAATTTAGAACTGGAAATTGTGTAGGTGTGATTCCAGTTGGTTCATGAAATAATCCGACAGGAGGACAAGACAGAACAGAGCACCTGCTTTGGAATTCTAGAATAGATTTTCTTTTAAAAAATAACCCGACCGTATCATTTTTGTGAAAATGTTTGGAGTCGCTGTCACAAAAGAGGAAATCAAGCAGCAGGCGGCGATCCAACGCCGCCAACGTTTAGAGGCTGAGAGGAAAGAAAGGATTTTCAATCCAAAACAGCGCTTGATTGGGGTGGACACTGAAGCATTAAAAATCCAAATCGAGGAGAAACGTCGTCGTGAGGAACATGAACGACAAATGGATGAAGCGTATTGCCGTGAGGCAAATCGACAATCGTTCCTCTACAATGAGCTGAGGAGGAGGATCGAGAACGTAAGTCTTAAAGAGTATCTGTGTCCGTATGTATTGGAATTTATGTGATGTGATGTTATTTCAGGATCGCAGACGCGTTTTTGAGGATTTACAAGCCTTTCGTAAAGAATGTCAAAAGTTTGAAGATCGACGAGAATTCGATCTAAATGATCCAAAGCAACTTTCATATCCCGCCCGGATTCACGATGCAGATCCAAGATGTGGACCATCGTCAATGCAAAAGTGAGATAAATAATTTTTTTAAACAAATTGAAATGCAAAATAATTTGTTTATATTTCATTGAAAGGTTTGAAGGGGAAGATCTCTGTGAAAGGGGCCGAATTGAGGAGAAAGCAAGACAAAAGAATGCTTGGCTTGAAGCCCAAATGCGAGAAAAAGAACAAGCGCGCAAAGAACAGCTTGCTGTAATAATTAAAGCTATAATTATAATTCAACTTTTAATTTGAAATTAATTTCAATTTGGTATTGTGTCCAGGTTGATAGACTTTGGGAACAGCAGCAAAGGGAACACGCCCTCAGGGCAATGGAACTAGCTGCAGCAGAAGAATGCGCTCGAAAGGCGGTTAAAAACGCCACAGCCAATATCAATCTCGCAATGGCATCTCTGTGAAAGGGGCCGAATTGAGGAGAAAGCAAGACAAAAGAATGCTTGGCTTGAAGCTCAAATGCGGGAAAAAGAACAAGCGCGCAAAGAACAGCTTGCTGTAATAATTAAAACTATAATTATAATTCAATTTCTATTTAGAAATTAATTTCAATTGGGTATTGTGTCCAGGTTGATAGACTTTGGGAACAACAGCAAAGGGAACACGCCCTCCGGGCAATGGAGCTAGCTGCAGCGGAAGAATGCGCTCGAAAGGCGGTTAAAAACGCCACAGCCAATATCAATCTCGCAATGGCTAACGAACTTGCAGAAAAGCGGAAGCTGGAGAAACTGGCGGATGAACAGGCCGACCTTGCTCATAAACTGAACATGTACAACAGTGAACTCCTAACGGAGACTACTGACGCGACTCATATCAACGGTCCATTCCGCACAACCACAACTCGATTCAAAGGCCTGACCCCAGAACAAATAAAAGTGATCAAGGAGGAACAGGTCCGCCAAATGCTGGACAATGAGAGGAGGAAAGAAGAAGAGAGGAATTATGATGAAGCTTGGGCGAAAATGCAGAAACGATACTCTGTCGCCGCTGCCATTCTGGATAAGGAGATGCAGGATCGAAGGAGGGACCAAAGGAGAGAATATAGTCATACAAACATGGAGCTTGCCAGGGAGCAACGTCTCCGACAGGAGTATCTCAACCAAGTTTTGTACAAGAATTCTGCATCTGCCGATTATTTTGACCAGTTTAATACCTCGACTCGTTAGGAAGCTGATAAAAGCTCCGGCTTATCTAAAGTGTGTATAAAAATTCACTCCAGACTCAATTCATGATTGACTTATTTTTATGTACTGTAACTGTAAACTGTAATGAAGAATAAATATGTTGTGCTTTGACAATAAAAAGGAAATTTTTGCACATAAATTGTGATTGTATTTTAAAGCTATTGGTTAAATCCTTTAAAGATCTGAGCGAATTCGTAATCCTGTTGGGTTGTTCCACTGCAGTGAGGACTAACGGCGCCGGGACAACCTCCATTGTCTCTCCCGATACTCCAATAGGCTAATAGGCCAATTCTGTTCTCATTCGCAAAGTTCACCAGTTTACGGGCATGTTCTACTTCAAACACGTTTCCGTTGAAGTTCCTTCCAATCATTGGGGTGACCCCCAACATTCTCTTTAATTCTGCTTCCGATTTCTCAGGCCAGATCTCCTTCATTTGTTCAAGGACCATGCGTGCAGCATTGATAACGGAGTCACCAAAGTCTGGAGATTGTTTGGGGTACTCCATCGTCATCGCGTTGACAATGTCAACTCGAACTCCGTTTTGCTTCGCATTCTTCAAAAGTTCAACTCCCAAAGCTGGAGTGAGGCCGTAATCTTCCCCTTGAATCATCAACGTGAAACTCACAGTTACACTGGGTCGTTCCTGCTGTACCTTAGCCAAGGCTTGGTTCATTAAATTTAGGTTCACGCTTGTCTCCACATCTGCAATCCAAACAAGTGAATATTTATTTTAAAGTGGTTGGGTTGGGTAGTATAAATTACTTTTTTAATTACCCACCAACATCCAAATGATTTGTTCCAACAGCGTCCAATACAATTTTGTAAGCGTTCGAGAGCTGGTCCACCGTTGTACAAACGTGCTCAAGGTATGGCCCCATAGCCTAATAAAAATAATTTAATTAATTTGATTCACACCAGCCGATTCCAATTAATTTCGTATCACATTACCCCACCAGTTGCAATGATCATTTCTCCACCCATTTGTTGAACAGCTTTGATTTCATCAAGAACGATCGGATCATCGATGTCATAAGCTGCTCCCCAAGTGGGTACGCAACCAGCATGGCCACCCAAAGCGAAGGCGAGATGATAATTTAATTGACCCGTTTCTCGCGCAATATCAGACAGATTCTTTCGGCCTTCGAGGAATGTGTCATAGTAGGGCGCAAACCTGATGTCACCTTCAAAATAAAATGTTAATTTACTTTAAAACGTTATTCTATTGCAAATTAATAATTTTGCATAATGTTCCATACCAGCTGCAAAGCAGGCCAAGGGACTGCTTAGGAAAATTAGTGCAAAAAGTTTTACAGTTTGCTGCATTATGCTAAATATGTTGCGATTTTGCAAGTAGTTTTGGAGCTACAGTTGGAGACACAAGAATAAGAAATACAGTGGCGAATTCTAACGCTGTTAATCTTGCTTTTTAACCAAAACTGCGACTGATATCAAAGATTTTTCACGGTTTCAAGGCTTATTTCTGAAACTGATAAGTAGCATTATTATATTGGCCAATGGTCATGATAAAAATTGATTGTAATGAATTGATCGGTTTGGGAATTTCAACAATATTTAGAATCATTTTTATTTGTATCCATTTGGCCATTAAACATGATTTTAAAATAACGATGATGCAAGAGTATCCACGAATTATTTATTTGCGAGTAAGATTAAGATAATTAATCAAAATACAATGCAATTGATAAGAAATTCAGCATGGACACACTTATCATCATCAACACTAACCGTAAACTCTTATCCGGATAATTTTGATGGAAGGAAAGAGGAGAGAAATGATATTTTTGTCAAATTGATTTCACTTTTAAAAAACTTCCCTAATCCCCCGATAAAATAAAAAAACAACTTGTCATCGCAAATGCCAATTCCACTAATCCTAAATGTTGATTAATCATATCGAAGATAATTATGAGTCATCAAATTCATGTCAATCAATTCGTCATGTCAAGAATCTAAATTCAACATGCATCATTATGCCCCAAATCATTTTGGAAACTCGAATCTCGAATTCCACCGCATTTAACTCCAAATTGCCTTCTTTTTGTTGAAATACATTATGTATATTGCACTGCGAATAGAAAATATAAATTCGAATTGAAATTTAAATACTTCAGAAAAATTCGAATTGAAAGAATGCTTCAGAAAAATTCGAATCGAGGTGAATGCGAAGGAATTTAATAATCGATTATGTAAATTTTCTTTCAATGAATATTCAATTTCAAATTAAAAGCGCTGCACTGGGTACTTGCTTTGCTTTTTTGATACCAATTTTATTGCATTAATTAATTAGCATAAATATTAACATAAACACATTAGGTCAGGAAGCGATAAGAATACAACCTTTCCGTCCCTACTCCCTACTCCATTTCATCACATCACATTCCTAAACTTGCGCACCTTTTTTCTGCCTCCTGCGCCTGTCTTGTCATTTTGTTTTTGTTTGCGTTTTGGCAATACATACCACCACGCATTTCATTTCAATTTATATATTTTTTACTTCCGTCAGACGCAGACCAGGCAACTTAATATTTTAAACTAAACTTTGAGTGACCTCGTGTGTTCGAGTGCCTGAAAATGGAAGCTAGTACCAGTGCCGGTGCCAGTGCCAGTGCCGTTCCTAAAAAGAAACGGTTTTTGGTTTTAAAGACACGTGTTACCCCTGAATCTGATTCTTCGGCACCATCGACATCTACTACTGCTACTGCTACAGTTAACCAACNCTACAGTTAACCAACTACAATCAGATGGGAATACGCCAAAGAAAGGTCCAAATCCAAGTGAAGATGAAAGTGGAAATGAGCAGAAGTCTCTTGATGCCACCTTCGAATCAAGAATGAAGTTAATAAAAGAGCAGACGATTGCTCTGAAATTATCAATTCCTGAGTGCTCACATTCCAAAGGTAAGTTGTCTTTCAAAATATGTTTTGATATTTTAATTTTGTAATGTTCGAAAAGATGAATGTTCTGACTCAAGAGTTTATTCTGATTCAGAGCCCGAGGTTTTGATATGGAAAGACTTACCTGGAATCCCATCTGTTGACATTGGAACCGTTGATTTAGTCGAAATCACAAGCATCAAATGTCCATTTTCTTTCTACTTGGTTTTCGAGAAGACGCTGAATTACAATTTCGGTAATCCTGAATGGGGGAAGCACTTCCTAAGATTTAGTGGAGGGTTGGAGGCTTTGAAAGGCATAACCTATGCACTGACCACTTACTTTGAGGAGCCCGTTAGATCTGTTGCTGTTGGGAAAGATGGCTTCATCCCCTCACAATTAGTTGCAGTGAAGTATAACCTAACTAACGGATTGGATTTTACTTTACCATCATCATCATCCAATCCCGTGGTTGGCACTAGCGCTACGGATAAGTTCGAAATGCGTCGTGGTGTAATTAATGAAATTACTGTAGATTCGAAGGATATCTACAATGTCTATTTACTGGATTTTGGGTTTCAAGTGAATGCTTCTAAAGATTGTGTGTTTCCACTTCCGGCGCCGTTCCATTCGATCGCTCCTTTGGTAAGAAAATAAATAACTTGTTTGGGTTGTTAATTTATTTACTAGAGTTGGTTAATCATCATAATTCGTTCTAATTTTCCAGGCCGTTCGGTGTGGCTTATTTGGAGTATCTCCCTTCACTCTTGAATGGAGTGAAGAGGCCACAAATGTGTTTAAGAATGCCATTGCTGAGCACCTTCAGGGTCAGGGTGAAACCCCATCGTTCCATGCTGAAATCTGCTCCATGTACGACCATTAGTAAAACTAAATATGCAGACCTCGGGATATTTTATTCATTTTTATTTGAATTATTCCAGTGAACCTGGGCTTTTGTCACCCGAAGAAGTAGTCCAAGTAATGCTGAGACCTTTGAAGAGATCGAGTGAGGAACAGGAATGTGCTAGTGCCAGTGCAAGCACCAGTAAACCAACGGACCCTGAAGTAAATGACTTCACTGAATTATTGGCGAAGAAGAATCTTGGCTACTTGTGGAACCCTTTCCCGGCTCGACCTGGATTAATGGGAGGAACACCTCCTTACACAAAGAATTTAAAGTATCCGGCTGCGTTTAATGATAGGCTAGCCTTAAATGAGTTCCGGGTAAACCCGAGTGACGCGTTACTTTTGACTTCCAACCGTCCTAAATCCTTTCCTTTTTTGAAAGAGGATGAACTTGCAAGGGATCTGTACAGGTTATTTTCTCTACGACAAGATCATCTTGTTGGAGTAGCGGGGTTAAACAACCGACTTTTACTTTACAAGAACGATGCTAATCCTAATGATGATGATAACAATGATAAGCATAAGGATGAGGAGGATGAAGATAGTGACAATTAAAAAGCTCCCATTTTATTCCATTTCTCTTCACAATTCAGAATCAAATTAGGCAGTTATCTTTATGCGGAATTATAATTTCATGTATATGTATTTATTATTAATTATTTGGAGCAGTTTTATCATCCTACTATAAATGTACACTATACTTATACCTTATGTACACTTTACTTTAATATTGTAATTCTAAATATATTTGATTTTAGATCCAAATTGAATGAAATATTCAATTGTAAGGGTAAAAAAGCAGTTTTCCTTTGCCCTCTATTCCACTTCCAGTTCCAGTATGTCCAGTCGAGTCCAGATCACCCCAAACTTGCCTAGTTCTGTTCAGTGTCAGAGCGAATGCCAAAGCATAACTCTTGTTTTGATTGATGAAGAGCTGAACATGTGCTTTTTAGAATGTTCACTTCAAATCACAACATTCAACGTGCATTATACATTTTGGCATTATATTTTGAGTTTTAATTATTTTTTGCAAGTTTATAAGTTATAAAATTAAATTCGACACGTTACAGTTATCGTGAAGAGTAAATTTAGTTAGTTAATTCAATCGGTTAATTGTTACGACTAGGAAGACTGACTGAATGTCGTACTGTTTCTATTGAAAGGTACTTTTAATTCAGGATGTAATTGAATAATTTAGTTGTAATATCAATATTCGAATTATATTTTCATTTTAGTAAGTGGAGTGATTATTTCGTTTTTGTTATCTCAAAGGTGACAATTCTAAAATGAGACTGAAAGAGCTGGAGAACTGGCTGACCCGATGTGAAGGGTTCAGTAAACCGAAGGTGAAGTTGGAACAGTACGCCACATCCGCCCATGTCGCTGCCCGAATGTTGTACAGTGCACAGGATAATATACAAGGTTTGTCCCTTATCGTATAATTTTAGCCGTTGCAAAAGTTAATTCAAAATTTCTGATCTAATTACATTATAACTGTGACAGGTAGTGCAGTCTGTGACTTGGGAAGCGGTTGTGGAATACTCTCAATCGGATCCGTTTTAGTAGGCGCTGAATATGTTTGTGGAATAGAAATCGACCCGGACGCTATCGAAAAGGCTGTGGAAAACTGCCTAGAATTTTTTGATGACGACGAAGAGTCAAGTATCCCAATAGAATTTATCAATGCAGAATTAAACTTTTCTGGAAGTCATCCTGGTGACGAGTGTTCTGATGCCGTAGACTGTTGTACAAAATTTAATTCAACCTTTGACGTTGTAAGTTTTAAAAGATTTGCCAAAATGTCGTGATCTGGATTGGATTTACTAAACTTGGTTTATTTCCATTTTAAGGTCATTATGAATCCCCCATTTGGTACAAAAAATAACGCCGGAATAGACTACGCCTTTCTTCGTCGAGCACTAGGACTAGTGAGGGAAGGTGGTTATATCTACACTCTCCATAAATCATCTACAAGGGACTTTTTCAATAAGAAAATTGCTAGCTCAAAACAAGAATTTGGATTTCTAGTCACCGGTCAAGTTTTAGCTGAAGTTAGATATGAACTACCGAAGACGTACAAGTTTCATAAGGAAAAATCATTGGATATTGCTGTAGATTTTTGGTGTTTTATTAAATCCCAAATTAATAGTTAATATATGAAAAGCTAAATGAATGTTTGATTTAATGATTTCCATCAGAGCATGAAATATTTTAACTGTTGAAAATTTAAGTTCTTTATTTATTTCCATTCTTTATAAGTCAGTCTTTAATCATCAGTTTGCTGTAATTTCCATAATAATTTGCACTTCATGAAATTGATGTTACATAAATTGATTGATGAAGATTGTGTACATCCGTAGATATTTTTGTGTAGGTATGTCGAACTGATGATGATATGTGACGATTTTTCATTATTTGTGAAGATGTTCTTTTGTGATGAATGAACATTTACAAAAATTAAAAAGTATGACGGATGCAACAAAATTAAATTGGTATTTTTGACTACATAAATTATCTAACGATAACTCCAGTATTGGCAACTAGGTTCGCTAAACTTACAATTACAATTATGCATATCATATTCATTTTAAATTATTTACAAGAGGAACAAGAACAAAATTCATAAACTTTTTGAATCCTAAATAAGCATGTACAAAAGGATTGCAAAATATGTACAAAAAAAAATCAGAATTAACCGGGTAAAAATTATCGTGCATGGTGTCGGTATTTACATAAAAAACTTTGTTGTAATTTGATATTGATATAATTTATTAATATTTTGAGTAGCGGAGGAAAGCTCGATAGTTAATTAGAT
Organism: Seira musarum; assembly: GCA_027743895.1. NCBI lineage: Eukaryota > Metazoa > Arthropoda > Collembola > Entomobryomorpha > Entomobryidae > Seira > Seira musarum. The sequence goes on from JAHZMX010005449.1 coordinate 17,133, forward strand.
TGCCTCATATTTTCAAAAAAGTACGAAACGAATTGTGCGCTTTTATTTTTTTAGAGAATTTTTTTTTCTGATCTCATTTTACAAAAAAAAAATCTTTTCTTAAAATTTCTTAAAAAATAAATGACTTCCAATAGCAGCTCTTGATAACGACAAGATTAACGTGGGTTTAAGTATAGTAGAAAAGAACCATAAGTTATAATTAAGCACGGGCATTTGTAACAAATGGAGAATTATAGTTTTCACTAATTAATTAATCATAACATTTTATCACTACACTAACATGGTATAGCTAAATGCGCTACCTACAATTACAATTATAATTAATTAGGATAAATTCAAAAGCCTAAAATTGGTAATAATTAAGGTTTAATTGTAAAACTAGTTTAGTAAGTGACAGTGACACGATATGAATGTCTCAGTTTATGTGACATGACAGCGACAGTGGCAAAATATATAACAAATGATCAGTTAACAGTTTTTTTTGTAGGTTACTGTCCATCAGAACAAGAAACAAGTCAGTGAGTACATGGGAATTTCAATTGCAATTGCAATAGCAAACATCATTTATTTTTCGAAATAAACGTATTTTTATAGTAGTCTTTTTCTGTTATTAAGCAAGAGACTCCACATTTGGTGGAGTACCCTTCTCCTCAACGCCATTCTCATGATGCCCATTGAGCTGAATGCAAGGACTTGTGGGTTTCTCCTCTTCCCCATTCATTGCTTTGGCACAATCCACAAACTGGATTTTCCCCTCAACATCTTCCTCCTCATCAGACTTGTTTGTTTGGCCATTAGAAGTAGCTCCATTAGAAAGGATTTCTTGATTGGGGAGATCTTCTTCATTTTCCTCCTGGAGGACTTCCTGGTTTCCAATATTCTCATCGGGTGAGTTTGTTGTGGTGCTCACAACTGGACTTCCAATGTCTTCGAGTTCCTCATCAGAATCAAGAATATCATTCATTTCATCCTCATCTACTTCCACTTCGTCATCATCATCATCATCAACGACGTAGAAATGATTATCCTCCTCATCAGACTTGTTTGTTTGGCCATTAGAAGTAGCTCCATTAGAAAGGATTTCTTGATTGGGGAGATCTTCTTCGTTTTCCTCCTGGAGGACTTCCTGGTTTCCAATATTCTCATCGGGTGAGTTGGTTGTGGTGCTCACAACCGGACTTCCAATATCTTCGAGTTCCTCATCGGAATCAAGAATATCATTCATTTCATCCTCATCTACTTCCACTTCGTCATCATCATCATCATCAACGACGTAGAAATGATTCGGACCATGACCATTTGCAATTTTCCCATTCGGCATGAATTCCTTTGTTTCCTCTTGAGCGGAAAAGTGATGGTGGACAACCACTTCATTGTCAAAGATTGGTTCAGGGAAGAACTTGCCGATGATTGGGATCTTTCTGAGGAACCTGAAGATTCGCGACCTACCGGTGAGCACGAGATAAGCTTGATTTGTGGTGAAGTAACCGAGCATGCCAACGAGGACGGCGGACAAAGTGATGAACCCTACGACCAGGATTACCACACCGAAGATCACAGTCGCTACAGTCAATAATGTTCCTGCAATGCAAACAAAACAAATTCAGTTCATGAAATTCGTCAAAATGAACATTTTTTTTGTTCAGACATTATCATTCCAAAACTAAATTGACAGAAGATAAGACTAAAACAACACAGGAGCTGGAGCGCAACCACATGAAACTGGATTTGAAAAAGGTGTAATTATGATTGAAATTGAGTCATAGTCTAATATTGATATTGATAGTCTCATTTCTCATGCACTGTGCAATCATATCGAATCATGCAGTGTCAGCATGTATTCCACATGCAACTAAAAAAATTACAAAATACTCCCAAGTCCAAATGTCATCACATCACATCCGGATTTGGACTTTACTCTTGATTTAATCTTTTTTCCTCATTGAATCAATCAACGATGATGATGATGAGATGAAACTGGAAAAAAAGTCCTTCTCATTCTCACATTTTTATACACATACATAAATCAATGATGATGATAAGGAAGGAACTGAGTGGGTTGTTGGGTGCATGAAGAGAAAATTATCTTCCATTTATAGTCAATATAAAAAATTTGAGAAAATTGGCACAATGGAATATTACAACGAGCAAGCAAGGATCTTGGCTTGGTACGTGACGTACATCATGCAGTGCAACTAACATTCCGATACACTATCCATCTTCTTGAAGAATACTTAAACGCTGCGCTGCCGCTGACGCTGTTTGCTTGGCCTAACTAATGATCAAGATGACCTTTATATTGTCAAATTGACAAGAAGAAACTACATTTTTACTCAATTCACATTCATCCACTTTTTTCCAGTTCAAGTCCAAAGGTATTTTTATTTTCTACATGCTTCAAGAATGTTGCCGATTTAGCAATTTTATGAAGTGGGCAAAGAGCAAGTGCCATTTTTTTTTTGTAAAAATAATGTTATCATGATCAAATAAATCAAATCTAGATTTATGTTATCTCCCTTCTATTCTGGAGAAAGAGATTGCAGAACTTTCCGAACATGCACTGCTCACATGTGCTGTGTGTCAATTGTCAATGAATGCCTATCTATTTCTGAGTTAATGCGTCATTTAATTCAATTCTGCAATTTGCAGACGTCAAATAACGTCTTTCTATTTTCCAGCTTGAAAGCCGGTGCCACTGCCACCAAGGAACCTGATTCAAATCAGCCTCAGTCCGACTTCGTACAGTTGCCTTTTCGTAATTCATCTCAATTGCAAAAATTGGACATTTGTACCTCTTCAACGAAGATAAAATCCATCCTCTGGCATTTGACACCTTCTAAGTAAACTGCGTACGTACCTCATGGACCTCACCATCGACCTTTTGCATTTCCTTATATGAACAACTTTTTACCATCTTCAAATGATGTGATAACGTTTACTTGTGATTTTTTTTAATTGACCTACATTAGTCATCTTGTGTCGGTATTTACTTCTTAATTGCACATGCAAGAGGTCAATTTAAGCCGGGGACAAAACGTACAACGTTTCACGCACGCTACCAGTGCATGACAATGACAAGCGCGACCTCTCGATTTCTTTCATTACTAAATTAAGTCGGAGTCCGGTTCACAGTCCATCACTGGACATTTTCATACCATGTATGGGCAACGTGACGGGAAGAAGACAAATTTAAGGAGGAAATTCCATAAAAATTTTGTAAATTG
>JAHZMX010005450.1:3282-14432 GCA_027743895.1 Seira musarum
GTAAAGATTCCATCCACATTGTCCAAAGTCATTTTTCTCAAGTGAAGAATGGGCAACTTTTCGAATTGTCTGGCAACATAGAGTAGATTTGTCAAAAATAGGAACGTTATCATGGAACCAAAAACTGGATTCAACAGATGCGATAACTCTCGCAAGCATTTTAAACGTTGAATAACACATGCGTAATTTATCGATTCGGAAATATCATTTTTCAGAGACTCGATAAAACCGTCCACAGCCACATACAACATGCATGTCACGAACCAAACGGCTAATACGCCATGCCATCCAGCAGCATATTTTATAATATAAACAATTACACTAAAGAAGGTTGAAATATTGGATTCAAAGAAGTAGACTTCACGTGCCACAAGTTTGTTTTCCGACCACCACGAACTGAGGGACCAGTTACTGTCAAAACTACATACCATCCTTGTTGGCGAGCAATCCCCAGAGAAGACACGGAGAAAGGTTATTACAAAAGAGAGAATAAAAAGTCCCCACAGCAAACCTGTCTTTATCATAATTTTTGCTATCCTCGTGTTCCACCGAAGTTGAAATAAATGGTCGGATTCGCTTGCCAAAATATGATTCGCAATTGCTAGTGTTTTTGAAGGATCGCTTCAACAAAATTTGAAAATGGAGAATGTAAACAATTGAAAGGCAAGATTAAATAGGAAATGAAGATGCATTGAAGGATCGTTTGACTCTGGGGGTATTGTTGATTTTATGTCGGCGTAAAACCACGGCACGGTAAGAATGGCCAGGAAAGCACAAAGGATAGTCTGTGGAAGGAATTTATGAACAATGAAAATGGGCTTTCCTCCTTTTTCTACTAAAATTAGACGGTATGGACAAATAAGCAGAAAATAAGAAGCGTCTAAAAATATTTTTAGGAACTTAAAAAGTTCCGGTGGTTCGGACTTCTTCATTGCAAATAATTCGAGACGTTCTGTATGACAATTTTGATCCGAGACGGGGAGATAAAACAGCCCACAAATGTTTACAAGTGCCTAAGTTTTGTTAATCTTCCATCCTTATTGACATACTGAAATTATAAGCTTTGTATTTGCGCAAATTATTTTCAATACCAATCCTAGAAATTGAGTGGGCGCGGCAATGTTGCAAATAATACTGATTAATTTCTGGGTTGCTGATCCGAAATAGTGCGTATGAAAGTTACTATTTGTTGAATCGTGGAAGCGTCATCGAGGAGGAATGATTTCCTGTCATGGAAGGGTGAAACAAGTTATTATAAGTATCTCACCGAATTAGTTTATTTGCCTACTGTTTCTGCTATTTTAAATCCATTTAATATTCTGAACAAGGTTTGCAACCAACATGACTTAATTTAACTAAAAATTTATTTTATTTTATTAGATATGACAATTTTGCAATTTTTAATACAACTTCTAACTAAAATGCTTGAAGATTCACCTGGCGACTTTTTGTCTGCAACAACAATCTTCTAGATTGTGTAAGCACTTCCCATTTTGTAATCACGATTGAGATTGAGATTCAAGACAAATGATGAGGAATGTTAACATGCTCCCGGACATCTATTATAAAAAAATATAGGTATTGCCAGTTTAAAATTCAATGCTAAATTTCAAGGTTACAATTCAAATACATAAATTCAAAGTTAATGGTCATTTTATCGCTAAACTTACGCTAGTCACCACCGAATAAGTAATCGGGATTACGTTGCTAGCTTTGAGAGCGACCGAATTAGAGTTGATGTTGTCAACGGCAAGCTGAACAACTTGGTTTGGGATGCATTTAGAGCTCTCATTTTCGTACAGCCATTCTTTCAAATAACTCATCTAAAATTGCCGAATTCAGATATCGTATATACACAGTCATGTATTGAAGTAAGACTTACTTACCTTTTCGGAAATACTTCCAGTAAAATACAAAACGTGAATGGCGGACATAAAGATATACCACGTTGTAACAATCCCATCAACATTATCCCAACTCATTTTTCTCCAGTGAAGTATGGGCAACTTTTCAAATTGTCTTGCAACATAGAGCAAATTTATCAAAAATAGGAATGTGACCATAGAACCGAAAATTGAATTCAAAGATCTGGAAAGCTGTTGTAAATATTTGAAATGCTTAATAACGCAATTATAACTTAATGATTTTGAAGTGCCGCTTCTAAGACATTCAGTGAAGCCATCCACAGCAACATATAAAATACACGTGACGAACCAAACCGCCAGAAGCCCATGCCATCCTGCACCAAATTTTGTCATGTAGCCAATTACTGAGAAAAAAGCTAAAGTATCGGATTCGAAATAGTAAACTTCACGTGACACGCGTTTCTTTTCCGACCACCATGAACTAAAGGACCACATGTTATCAAAATTACAGACCATTTTTGTTGGCCCGCAATCTCCGGAAATGACGCGCAGAAGCGTTATTACAAAACAGAGAATGACAAGTCCCCATATAAAAGCAGACTTTCTCAGAAACTTTGCAATACCCGTATTCCAGCAGAGTTGAGATAGTTCGTTAGATTCACCGGTCAAAATATGATTTATAATTGTTAATGTTTTTGAAGGGGTGGTCCAAAAATATTTGAAAGTCATAAAAATGCTCAATTGATATGAAAGACTAAACAAAAAGTGAAGATGCATTGAAGGGTCATTTGACTCAGGGGGAATTGTCAATTTAATTTCGGCGTAAAACCAGGGCACGGTCAGTATAGCAAGAAAAGCACAAAGGAGTGTCTGAGGCAGGAATTTATGAACGACGAAGATGTGCTTACCATCTTTTTCTACTAGAATTAGACGGAATGGACAAAGGAGAAGAAAGTAGGAAGCATCTATTAATATTTTCAAGAACTTGGAAAGTTCCGGTGGCTTGGGTTTCTCCATTGCACAGTCAAATATTATTTGACTTTCTGCATGACTTTCTACTTCCGAAAGATTAAGTACGAGAATGTAGGGCACGGCTCTTTAGAAGTATCAATTCCCATTATCTTTCCATCAGCGTAATTAATTTGCCACTTTGAGAATGTTTGCATTTACGATAATGTGATGGGAGGATCACGTTTGGTAAAGAATGATGTGTAAATATCATAAGAATGCTTGTCATTGCCAAATGGGGCGTAGATGTTTTTGCAAGTAATAGGGATTGCGATTGCTTTGACACAGTTTACATGAAACTCCTGCATCTAAAAAAGTCCTCCTTTAAAAAAAGAAAATTATTTAAAATGAAAGTACTACAACCAGTACTAGTAACAAAGGCACCACCTAATCCAAAGAAAGAAACAAAATTTTTAACAAATTTACTTGATATTTATTTTAATTTTTCATATTTCTTGTTTTGTTCTCCATTTCGACCCATTCTGCAACGAACAGGGAAAAAGCTTGTTTTCGTAAAGAATACATTTGTACTCCAGAAATGTTTTTGTGGTCTGTTTGCCATTTATGGATTGTACACTGCATTATATAAGATCCAGGAAAATTTACCCCAAAACTCAAGAAATGCGACAAAGTACCTTAATCTGTTGTGGTCAATATTTTTTCTGGCAAATAAGTTGTCCCTCCTCCAAATATTTTGGATGAAGGAGAAAGAAATAGTAAATATATTAAATTTTATTTGTGACGAAAGAAGCGCTAAACTTATCACAAAACGTTCCACAGTTGTGGTAATTTGTTTGGGAGCGTCATTTTCAGTAATTGGGCCATGGCTTCTCTTCTACAACGGATTTGATTGTAGTTTAAGCTTTGTGAATTTGTGGCAATGGGTGAAAGAAAACGCGGGCTATAAAGATGATTCTAGTTTGATGGGGACGTTAATCACGATTCTGTATGTGGTTGGATCAATTCATAAGGATATCTTTGTGGTTTACGGTGCAGTTCTCCTCTTATTGGTTACATTGACACTCTGGATTTTAACAGATGGTTTCGAAGACTCCCTTAATCTGGAAGAATCTGGAATGACGAAATACGACAACCTTGAAACGCATTTTGATTCTGTTCTTGAACGCTTTCAATTTCTTCAAAATGTGTCTAAATCACTAAACTCGTGTTTTGGAAATGTAGTCACATACAATCTTTTGACTTCACTTGTGAATTATCCAACGGAATTTGGGAAAATCTTTACCAAATGGAGCAAATGGAAAGATCCTTATAATGCGTTGCAAACAATTCTTGTTTACGGCCCAATAGATATTTTCACTTTACTCTTGTCGGCAAGTATATGTGACAAGGTAATAAATACATCAAAATCCATTCATATCTTAATTTCTGATAAATTGGAAGGTATTTGTTGTGTTTTAGGTGGACTCCATGAAACTGTGGATGATGAAGGATGAAATCAGAGTTAAAATCAGTCCAGAGAAGTTACATCGAATTCTAGACGAAATACAACAGTCACGAGATCTCCATAAAGGCTGGTGGAATTATCCCTTTAACATACGCAGTGCTGGCTAGTGTAAGTACTATTAATATAGAATTAAAGAAAAAAATATATCAAAACCAATGCTAATTTTAGATTTTACTGTTTCAGATGGCAGGGACAATGCTGACTTATTTTGTAATATGTGTTCAAAGCGCTGTATGATTATCACCGTGATTACCGATTAGTACATACACCGGCGAATACATGTGCGATTCTGTCACAAACCGTTTTCAAATGACTTGTAGAAAATGTGATTTGCCTACGAATAATAAATTACATTGAGTTTGAAATAATCATAAATTAAATACATCACAACGAAAGGGAAATCGGTACATTGCTTAAGTAACTCGTTTGATGTAGCACTATTTAGCACATTTAATTTTGTAAGCTTTTTCTAAATAAAGTACATAAAGCTCGTTTGCAGACAAGATAAAGCTTTTCTTCTTGACTGGCGTGATTATTTTAACTTTAATTTAATAAGAAACTGGAGCGAAATGGGCGATGATTTTTATTTACGTTCAACGTTTGTCAGTAACTTCTGATTGCGACGATTGCTTTCATTTGTCATTTCTGTGGGAGAGGTCACATCCAGTACAGCTTTTTATGAGATACCGTTTGGTTGGCTTGCATGTAACAAATATGGATGACTTTGGAGGACTTTGTTGGAGAAATACTATTGAACTAAAAATTGAATTTTTAAATATTTTCCACATCAATTTAGCTGTTTTTTACAGAAAATGAATGACATTTTTCTCCTTGACTGGCTTGTTTATTTTAACTGTAATTTAATATTTTCCTATTTTGCATACTGATTATATTAAAGTTTTGGTGTAATTAACCTGAATATTATGCGTCATTTTTTAAATGGAATGGCAAATATGATATTTATAATTGCACTGAATATGAAAAAAAACTGTCGAATATGTTATCGAGACAGAAAATTGCGCATTTTCTGTAGATGGGCTTTAATACTACTTATTTATGCCAGAAACATGGCAGTCTAACAACCAGCTTTCAAAATACTTTTTGGATAAACAACACCCAAGTTTTTTCTCGAACAAAGTCAAATGAAGAACAAGCAAGCATAGGGCTCAATGTTTATGCAACACTTTTGCTGATGTTTGGAAAACTACTCAAATAGTCAATAAAAATTAACAAATTCATTCTAATTAAACCCTCAAGACACTTTCAAAATTTTTGAAAACAACAACAACCGCTTTACTGTTATTATTTTCAAGTAAAAAGTGGGATAAATAAGTATAAACAAATTAAATATTTAAAACCAACACAATTTAAATCGTAATGATAAAGCTTGGCTTAATTTTTCAGTTCAATTTTTCAGTCTTTGAAATTCGACGCGTACAGCAGTATTGGCTTCATAGTATGAATGTTTAGATGAGAAAAACTAGCAAGCTTTAAAAATCAAATTAGGTGCTTTGGTATTCTTAAAACTAAAATATGACTCCATCATTATCATTAATTCTGTACACCTTTCAATTGCATAACAAACTTCTCTCAATTTTACCTTGTCCCACCCCGGACCAATTTGTTAGATGGGATAATAAGTCAGAGACATTTGTTACCCATAAAAACCGTCTACGCTCTATTTTATTGGGTTTATACCATTTTGTAAACGCTACTCCGGTGGTCGGCATGTTAATATACTCGGTTTATTTTGAAACCATGAGAATAAGTGAACCTGATTCAGCCGCAAGATCTGCAAGTGCAGGATTGTTCCTTATTATGACTTGGGTAGCATTGTTGTACGACAAAGTCGTCATGATGGAAGAGCTCTTTGTGCAAATCAAATGATTCACCTTCTTCTGACTCTGTATGGGTCGACCAGACTTTCAGGAAGGGAAAAGCTGGTTCCTGATTTAAAGCGTAATTCGAAACAATTACTGTTCTTAAAATTATGCGCCGTAATTGAGTTTCAAAATAGTATGCTACCTTTTCATTTTTTAGTTAAATAGATTTAAAACTGCTTCATTTTCCTTTAAGCATTTAACTCGTTCTGGATTTCTTACCTATCCTTCTAATTCTTGACAGATGTGATACGTTCCCTCCACCAGTGTGACATAAATAGTTGGATCAATTTGCTCTGGACTATTTTCACAGCATTTGTTCCCTACATTCTAATCATTGGCTGGCTGTATATTTACCCTACCTTCAGAATTGTTGCGGATCCCTTATCACTATTTTTACTTGCTTTTTATCCCGAGGAGGAAATTTCTCCAATCATTTTTTCCTGGAAATACATTGTGCAAATCAAATGATTCACCTTCTTCTGACTCTGTATGGGTCGACCAGACTTTCAGGAAGGGAAAAGCTGGTTCCTGATTTAAAACGTAATTCGAAACATTTACTGCTCTTAACATTATGCGTCGCAATTGAATTTCAAAATAGTATGCGACCTTTTCATTTTTTTAAAGTTAAATAAATTTAAAACCACTTCATATTTCTTTAAGCATTTGACTCGTTCTGGATTTCTTATCCTTCTAATTCTTGACAGATGTGATACGTAGCCTCCACCAGTGTGACATAAATAGTTGGATCAATTTGCTCTGGACTGTTTTCACAGCATTTGTTCCCTACATTCTAATGATTGGCTGGCTGTATATTTAATCTACCTTCAGAATTGTTGCGGATCCCTTATCACTCTTTTTACTTGCTTTTTATCCCGAGGAGGAAATTTCTCCAATCATTTTTTCCTGGAAATACTTGATATTCATATGCATCGTGCTTGCACCCCCGATCACAGAAGCTGCAAAAATTTGCTCCTTAGGGGTTAATCTCTCAATCTTCACAGCTGCATTTTCAATTGCAGCATTAGAGCAACTTGAAGAATTATCTAGGCGAAATTTACCGAGAGCAGTTAAGCAGTACAGAATTTATTCTGTTCTTTCTCGAGCTCGAAAACATGGCTTGGACACCATTGTCAATGACACCATTCTGGTGGGATATGTTACGTTCATTGTTATGACGACGGTAGCCCTAATTGGACAAGACTTTCTACCGGCGGTGATATATGTGCTAGCAGTTTTAATTATGATTTCAGTGTTCTTCATGCTTATCTTCTCGTTACCGTACGTTACGAATCTGTGGGAAGTGAGTCAGGATTTGCTCAAGCATTTCAGATACAGTCTCAAAGTCAAACGGGAGGATTATAAATCGGGTTGTGCGAAAGGAGGCAGCTTCATTGACTCCGATTTGTTTCCAATTTGGGTCAATAAAATTATGGAATAATGATGCAAGATTGGAGTTTTCCGATTCTATGCTTATGCGAACCATAGATTTTTGTCTTCTATTTCATCAAATGTAAATGCTTTTAGTCGAATCAGATTTTTAATGGTTTCTGATTTTGGGCTTTTCGCTTTTATTCGCACAAATTATAGTTATTGTGAATAAACGCACTGTCAATTGTAAAATTGTAAATGGAGTTTATTTGACACAATTGTGTATAGAATTGTGAGGTTTTACATCAAAGCATTAACGTCTTGGTTCGACATCAAAATAAACTGGTTCACTCACAGCAAAAAATGGTCCAGCTGGAACAAATGTCAAATCCGTGTCCTTTCTTTTAATAAACTTCAGCTCTTTTACTAAATTCGCAGCCAGCAAAACCATAATCTCCATGGCTAGTCGTTTTCCAACACAGTTCCTCGGCCCAAATCCGAATGAGCTAAACGCATACGGGTGGATTTTCTCCCTTTCTCCAGGTAGAAACCTTTCCGGTATGAACTGATCACCATTCTTAAAGTTTTCGGGATTCCTATGGGCAGCCCAAATTGGCATCTGAACTACATTCCCCTTCTTGATTTCAATACCTCTTTCATCATCCTTCCAATCCTTAGTGCATATCCTTTCCGACCTGAAGAAGAATGGATAGAGTCTTGTTGCCTCCGATACACATGCCGTTAAATAATTCAGATCAGATAGTGACTCATGATCAAGAACGCCATTATGTTGTGCAAAAACTTTGTCAACTTCTTCGTGGAGTCTCTTTTCAATTTCGGGATTATCAGAGACATGTTTCAACATTGCTCCCAGAATTAAACTGAGTTGGTCTTGTCCCGCAACGAAAATCATAATGCCCTGGTTTAATATAGTCATTTCAGTGATTCCAACTTTCTTAAATTCCTCCGTCTCTAGTTTATCATGCCATTCCGCAAGACTGTCAAGATAGTCCATCCGATACACATGCCGTTAAATAATTCAGATCAGATAGTGACTCATGATCAAGAACGCCATTATGTTGTGCAAAAACTTTATCAACTTCTTCGTGGAGCCTCTTTTCAATTTCAGGATTTTCAGAGACATGTTTCAACATCGCTCCCAGAATTAAACTGACTTGGTCTTGTCCGGCAACGAAAATCATAATGCCCTGGTTTAATATGGTCATTTCAGTGATTCCAACTTTCTTAAATTCCTCCGTCTCTAGTTTATCATGCCATTCCGTAAGACTGTCAAGATAGTCCTTTTGAGCGGGACCTTGACCGTTTGCTCGTTCTTTTTTCCGCGTAAGAATCATTTGCCTGAGTACTGCCTGGAACTCCTCCGATGGTTCCGCATTCACTTTAGTATTTGGGAGCAAACGTGTGAGGAATGGAAATGCATCTGAAATAATGAGACTTGCAAATTAAATATTTCTAGAAAATATGGTTGTTGCTATGGAAATTTCTTACATATGTAGGATGCAATCCATGTAGAAAAAGCAGACTCATTTGCTGGTGGTTGTGATAACATTCTCACGAGCTTGACAAAACGTTCAGCATATCCCGACTTTCCAAAGTCAAGTGAATATAGAGATCTCGCAATCAAATCCGTTAGCATAGCAAAGATTGCACTGAAATAATAATTGAAATTTTAATTCTTGATGTACTTATGTCTTCATTAAAATATAATTACTGACTCACTCTTTCGCACAAAACTTTTCCACGCGACCCCCATTCTCCATGCACTGCTTTTTGACTCCGTCAATGAAGTCTTTGATAGCCGCTCTCATCGCTGGATTCATTGCCTTCAGTCGCACGGATGAGCTTAACACAGAATTTAAGTGACCACGCATAACCTTCCATTTACTTTTCTCCTGCCAGTCAATGAACTCATTGAATAGGGCATCACCAAAGTCGAGAGGTCTCTTCCCGTCAAAATAATCAGCGTCTTTTGTGGTGACAACCCGGATGAGCTCTGCATCACTAATAAAGATTTGTGGTTCCCTGCCTTCATACAGACCATAACAGGATCCGTACTTCCTCATTAGTTCGATGTCAACGAGACCACCAGGTTTTTTGTAAGTGAGAAGGGCTGATCCCAAAAGGAAATTATCTTTAGGTACCACAGTGAAACCTTGTTTTTCCAAAGAGCCATAATTCCATCTTGCATAGAGGATTAGGCCAATAATCAGACCAAGAAGAGGGACAACAACGTAGAGTAGGATTAAGTGTAACATTTCAAACAAACAATTTCAGAACTGAAATGATGATTTCACGACCACATCTAAAAAGAGAATAAGCATAAAAAATCATTGTCCAACTTCTAGATGCCTGAATGGGGTACAAGTGCTTTTATGAACATCAATTGGCAACGAACAATCCCATTATCCAGTGAGAAACATTCCCAATGACCTTGGCTGATGAATTCAAGCTCTTGAACTGTACAGTCATTTTGGAGAAGAGTGTGCGGTATCACTTTTTTTACTTAATTGTGCTTCATTAAAATGCCATCATCATCATGATGAGTAGCCAACTCTTTTGTCATGCTATACTTTGACTATGTGATTTCTTGGCCTTGCAAACGAGCAGGCAAAATCAAGTTGAATTTTTTTACTTGTTTGGCCTGTAGACTTATATTTATACTTCAATATAAGTAAAGTAACAACGTATGTTCTCAAATGAATAAAGTTGTAGAAACTGTGATAACAATTCAGCCTTGTGATTATGTACAAAGATACATACATGAGCGGTCTAGACTCTAGAGTGCGGGGGGATAAGAATGCCATAAAAAAATTGTTTTTGTATTGTGATTGACGTCGGCAAAAAATCACTGCTTCTTTCAAGCACTCGAATAATGAAATGACATTCACTGGCTGACTGAGTTACCTTTTCTCCATATGATCAGACATCCATCAAGATAACCAAGTCGTGCAAAAATTAGAAAAACTGTAGCATATTCAACAAGTTTTTCTAAAACAAACGTCAAAATTGTAATAACCAAAAGGGATACGTGAACATAGAACACCACAACGATATTATCATTTAACTTGACTGAACCAACTTTATTCAAATTCATCTTGTGGTGCAGCGAGTCAATCCAGAACTTCCAGTCTATCCATTTTCTTCCAATGCCGGATTCAACAATTGCTGCGAATTTAAACATGACCTTCTTAATTGGAATTGAGACTTCTTGAACAACCCAACCCGTCCTTGAGCGCAATATCGATTCTTTACTGACACTCACAATATCCTTTGCTTGTAAAACGCTCAAATTCTTATCCTGAATCAGCTTATCTTTCAAAATCAGTTCACTTTCTTTGATTTCCCCCGACCAGGTTAGAAGAGCTGTGTTGTCACAAGCATTAATAAATTGTAGATATCCTTCTAGAATAGTATCTGCTTTAAGAATTTTCGCTCGTTCATACCTCGTCAAGTTGTGGACGATATTCAGGATATCATTGTACTGCTGAACAACTTTTAGATGTTCAGCCTGAGAAAGCATGATACGCAACAAGTTATTAA
>JAHZMX010005451.1:0-22301 GCA_027743895.1 Seira musarum
CATTTATCTTGTCTGCTCCCAACCAAATAAACTCCATTACACTGCAAATAAATAAATATTACACATCAAATGACTTGATCCAGCGTTTGAGGAACAGAATCGTTCTTCATACGTAGCTGATGGTTTTTTTTTTTTTTTAAAGAAGTACGATTTGTAGAAGACTATTTTAAGCGCTTTGGGTTCCAACAGCCCCCGAATTTCCTTTTCTAACCACAAATAGGTTGTCTAGATCTTTTCCGACGTAGCAGATTTAATTTTCATCAGACTATGACGGACACATGAAAATCAATGTTCACTGAAATGGTCCAACCACGTGAACTTGAAATTGAATTTCACGTTACGCTAATGTGAGTAATTCCAACGCTTATAAATGCAGCAATGATGAGTGTAAACTCAAGTAATTTGCTTTTTTTAAATTCTTCGATCCATGAACACGATAAAATTTTACAAGTTTTATGTGAATGATTTAGCGAAAAATATAAAAGTAAGACGTGTTCTGTTTGATCATCACAAGAACAATTTTCAAATTTGTTATTTCTTCTTGAGACAAAAAGCGTCAATGCTAACGATAACGATGACTTTCTAGAAGAAAAACCACGACATCAAATTTTTTGAAGGGTACACACGTTCAACTTTAGGATTACAATTTGTAATTGATAAATAATCGTTGGGAAAAAAAAATTCCTGAACAGCTTTAAAGATAAGCTTTCAAAGTTCATCATCACGTGCGATGATTATCATGTATTGAAGTATAAATAATGTTTGAAGTGTCGCGTTGTCAGTCAAGTTCATTGAAGGAATCAAAAGTTGTAAAGCAGAGAAGATTAAAAATCAAATTTTGGAAGGGGTTAGAAACGTGTATGCACTATGTCGATGAGGAGGAGAACAAGGATCGAATATTAATTGTGTGAGGGCTGCTGAGTCATGTGAGAGTCAAAGACACTAGGATTATACTAGAATTGGATATAATGTCACTTTGCGCAAACGGATCATCATCGCGAGACATGCTGCTGACAATAACATCAATGATGATGATCATCACAATTAGTCTTGCTCAATGTATCTAAATTTAAAGCGACTCTATATAAAGCTTCTATAAAGTAAGTCTCATGACTCAGTGAGAAGTAAAATGAAAAGTTTATAATATCACAAAGATATGTTCACAAAAATATCATATTTTGGCTAGAAACTTTGACCTGACCTGGTCTAATTAAGTTTTAAAGTTTAACTTCCAGATTGATCAATTTAGTCAATCCAATTCCGAATATGAAATCCAGTTTGCCCCGTAATCCTTTGTACTTGAGAATAAAATCAAAGGTGTAAAAAAACATCAAATTGAAACCAATAAAACTATTCAAGAGAGTGAGAAAAGAAAATTAATTGAAGAAGAATATGACGAAACGTGCGTAGAAAGACTCGTTCCGACAAAGTTTGAAGTCTTCATACACTCAACGATGATGATGATTACGATTTACAACAATGACTCTCCACTTTTTTTCTTCTTCTTCCACTGTAAGTAATCGTTCGAAATTAGCTTTCATTGTTCATGAGCAACTTCATCATCACCACCAAACACATTACTTAATCAAGAAAGCCCTTTTTATTATTACGATTCCATCTAATCTCATCTTTTTATAGACAACTCGAGTCGAGTCTGTGTTCATACCGCATTCGCCATCAATTTTGAAAAATAATAATAGTAATAATAATAATTTTCTCTTGCACTCGTACCAAATAAAAAAGAACTCTTTGATTCCATCCATCATCATCACCTCAGGCGTCATTATTATCCCTACTAATGCATGGTCAATGTTTCTTTTTGAGATTTTCAACCGTCCAGAGAAAGAGAATAAAAACTATTCCTTCCATCAAGACATTAAAATAAAAGTATATATATTTTCCCAACACACCTGTGATACTTCCCACAAAAAAACTACTACAATATTTTTTTCTTAGTATCATTAGTCATTTTGCATGGTTCTCTCTCTTCCCCAGAACAAAATAACAAAATACTATAATATTATTCACACGTCATCATCATGATATAGACCCATTCATTCACCATTCTCCCTTCTTCCGGGGGAGAGAATTTTTTTTTCTTACCGTGAAAGCTTGAATTATTATATTCCTCCATTTTCAATTTCAATCGACCTAACAAAATATAATACATTTTCAGCCATTACGTTTTTTTACGACACCTTCGCGTGCAAGCACTCCACTTCTCACTTATTCGTTCTTTTTTATCCGAATCGAAATCATCCACTCCATTCACTCCATATGGAAGTTTTTTTTAAATTATTAACACCTTTTTGTAATGGAAAGTTGATGTTGCAGTAGTGTAGCGCTGTATTACTTGACTTCCAGGTATGGTACATTGGGTAAAAATGGGTGGAAATCATCACCCTCCATCGCGTAGGTTTTAGTGGGTAAATTAACGAATAAGTACTGCGTATTTGCGTAGTGTGTTCATGCTTTTTTCTTTTTGCGCAGTTTAACTTAACCGCTTTGATTTAAAAAGAATTTCAATTCTGATCACCGGATGTGGAAATCAAAACCCAATTTTAACCAATATATTTCTATACGCTTAGTTTTAACCCATTATAAATCCAATTTTAAACCCTAAAGACTTAAAACTCCCTTTTAACCAACTAAAACCTTCAAACCCAACAAAACACATTTGAATTTGTTAAAACCCCATTTTTATCTAAAACCCATGTGGAAACTGCCAAGTCTATGTCGGTTGGTAGTGCCAGCTGCTGCCTCACTCATTTTGTCAGTTTCCTTGTTCCATATTGTACTTGTCTCTGGTCTGGACAAAAACACACATTTTTCGTTTTCTCTGGAGTGATGGCTGCTTCCATTATTCCATCCACTCCAAAAAAAAGCAACATTTAATAAATTATGCGTGTGTTTCCATTTTTGTTTTTTTATTACTATTTCCAGAAGCGAATAAAAAATTAAGTTCCATTCTCACCTCAAAAAATAATTCTCAACCCTTTTATTTTTTCAGGACAGGAGGGGTTGAGGGAATAATAAAAAAAGGAGAAATGCATGATCATGATCACGACGACGACGATAGTGCAAAAGAAGGAATTATATGTAGCGCTTGTGACAATAACGCCACCATAAAAAAATAAAGCTGTTGAAGGAGAATTTTTCAATTTGAAAATGTGCGTAGAACACGTTATTTTCCCATTAGCCTTGCTTCTCTTTTTGAAACAATTCGTTTCTTTTTTTTTGTTTCAAGTTTTTTTTGTATTAAAACAATGTTTCGTGTATTCAGGTATGCATGCATCTGTTCAGTTGACAAGAGAATTTTTTTTTATTCCTGCATGGTCGTAAATTTTATTTATTTTTTTCTGTGTGGATATAACATTTTATTCCCGTCCATGTGTGTGTAGATTAAACATTAAACTAAAGAAAAAGATTTTTTTTTATTCCTGCATGGTCGTAAATTTTATTTATTTTTTTCTGTGTGGATATAACATTTTATTCCCGTCCATGTGTGTGTAGATTAAACATTAAACCAAAGAAAAAGTTGCTCTCGATTTCGAAGTTTTTTTTATTACTTTTATTTGGTTAAGGTAGGGATTACAATGTAGTGCTAATGCAAGATATAACACCTTCTTTTTTATGCGTTTCTCATGCATGCACCAGTGAGGAAAATTTAAGAAAAAAATAATACTGACATGTTTGGTCCTTTTAGTAGCCCCGCTGCTATCATCGTCATTATCATCATCATGAGAAAATAATATGTAAAAAAAAGTTAAATGTAACAATGAATATACTTCTTAACTGCGAAAAAAAGTTTTCTTCGGTTCTCCGTGCAAACCAAACATGCTGGAACTTTGGTAGGAACATGGAAAATGTTTCTTTTTAATTTTATGACTAAAAAATATTGATTTGTTTGTAAAAAATATTAGGGAGACAGAGCAATCGACGTATGGGCGTAGGAGGTATAACTTGACGTGTACGCCGGGTAGTTTACATTTTTAATTTGCCTGTCGGTATATCTCTGAGGCTTTGTCACATTACCGTCGTCACCAATTCCTTTTTTATAGCACAAGCGTTTTCAAATAGCGATTGGCGTGATTTACGCATGACTCACTCGCAGATAACTAAAATTCCCTAAGGATTCAGTTTCAAATTGATTCAGTATTTGTGGATATCAGATAATTAATTCGGACCATGCAAAAAAAATCCACATCATTTCATGTTCCTAAAAAAACTACTACAACTTATCTCACTTGATTTCTGATTCAATTTTCCTCCATTTTTCTGTGAGATTTTTTTCCTCGTCTCTTCCTTTTCACAGGCAAATATCCTGCGTAAACCGTGCAGAGAGAAGGATTATTATAATAAAAAAAAGAGAGGTGGTAAGTGGCAATGGTGTGTGTATAATGAAAATGATGATGATGCGATGATGACTACAACTTCGATGATGGTGGAGTGGAAGAAGTTGTTCCACCACCACTACTCGTTCTTTCAAGAAAGGGATGAGAGCGAAAGAAAAAAAGAAGGAGGATTGAACTAAAAAAAAAGAAGTGGAGATGGAATGAAAAGATACGGCAATTATTTTGATAGCACCAGGAGGCCGGACTCAAAACTCAACATCATCAACAGCAGCTTTATAATAATAATAAAAAAAGAAGAGAAAAATATTCGAGTCCTGACCAAAATGGCCTGTTTTGATGAGGTTGAAATGTTGTTGATGATCATGATTGTTTGGTCGTTTTTTTTCTCGCTTGCTTTTTTAGCCAACCATGTTACTTCTCTTAAGAAAGATAAAAAAAATATCTGATGATAATGGAGGTAATAATAAAAAAGGGAAAAAATCCAGTTATGTATTAGACTTCACACAATCGGAGAGGAACACCAAAAAAATAATAATATAATTTTTTTAGTCTGAAGACTAACAATCTTGTCATTATTATTAGGATGATTTTTTTAAAAAACGAAACAACATCATTAGATCATCATTATCGTTCATCCCGCCTTTTTAGATTAGCTTTGGTTGTACGTATCTCTGGATAATATACTCGTATGGGCGTGCTGTGAGCAATCAAATCATTCTCTAATTCTTCTATTTTTTTTCGAGGTGAAAAAATTATTTCAATTATTTTTCTGAATTTTTTGTGTAATACTAATTCCTCTTATTTAATTCCGTTTAAACTTGCTTGACTGCTTTCTCTTTCCTTCTTGGTTATGTAAGTAAACTTAAAATTGAGTGTATGACAAGTAAAGGTAGAGCTGAATAAACTATTTTTTTTTGTTTGACTTCACCATTGTTAGTTTACTTGACAGTTGGACAAGTTTGCGATACACAAAGTTAAGTGTAAAAGAAAAATTATAATAGACTTTTTTGCATGAATGAATTGTGAGGAAGTTTTTTTTCTCTCCCTCTTCACTTTTGTACACGAAACCTGTCATGTACAATTTCATAATTTACAATCAAGTTGATTACTAGACATCAACAAAGTCACACCTTCATTTTCATATTATTAAAATCTACTTATGTTGTCTGGTGTTCGTCCGTTCCTTGAACTTGCCATCATTTTTTTTTCATTCTCATTCCATCAGGTTTTTTGCCAAGAAATATTTGAAATGATTTTTTTTGTAAATTCCAGTCATGTTTTTAGGCTTTGCATGGAAGTTTTATTTTATTTTATTTTAATGTCTAAAAATTGGGACCCTTAATTTTTATAAAAAGGTATATTTTAAAAGATCCTAAGAAACTTTCAGATGGGTCTGGGAGCAAAACATTGTTTTAAAAAATATTGTATTACTTCACCCCACCATTTCTTCAAAATCTACCAGGAAATGATTTTATTTTCACAATCACAATTTTTTTTTCGTTGAAGAATAATGAAGTGATAATAAAAACCCCGTTTTCCTCAATCTCTCGCTCAAAAGAAATTCTAAGAATTTTTTTCCCTCAAACGATAAAAATCACAATAAACATGACATCGAATTGCAATAATAATATTATTATTGCGAACAGAGAGATTTAGCTTGTGCTCACTGATTTTTCATTTTTTTCAATCGTGTGCTTGAGTTTGAGCACCCCACACGGGTTTTTTTATAAGGATGAAAGGACTAAACATAATATTTCGCTAGTGCTCATAATATATGAAAAACTTTTATTCTCACTGCACCTTCTTTTTGACAAAGAAAAAAAAATTGTAATCAAATCAAGATAAAATATATTTTGTTCCTGTTCGAATGAATGGGTGATGGAAATAAAGAAGAAAAAAATTCCTGTAAAAGTTTATTACTTTCGACGCGTGTGTCTGAATAAAATAATATATGAAGTGTAATATCGTAATCGCGATTCCTTCAACAACTTTATTGGATTTACTTCTTTTTTGCCAACGGGAAGAAAATTTTGTGAGAGGGGTTGAAGAAAAAAAATCCCTCTTTCTGGATGAACATAATAATCAGAGGTGGTGTTGGGGTAACCTGATATTGTAGCTCCTGAGAAAAACGCAGCAAAAATCCGTCGAAGAAAATTGAATGAATCGAATCAAATTGAATTGGTATAAATTGGATGGTTCTCCTACTCCATCATCTTCATCATATTTTATATTTCAGATGTCTTAAATGTTTTTGGTTGACCAAGAAAATCATACCATTTAGTAACAGAAAAAGCATCGCAATTCTCGAATCCCGAGTTCAGGCTCGAAACAAATTCCATACGGCGAAGGAAATAGGATTAACACCGGGGAACAAACACATTAGCGGAAGGAAGCTGAATAAGACTGATTATAATGGTCCGTACATAACTGAAAATAGTTTTTTGGTCATCATCATTCCAACTCTACATTTAACTCAATCTGCTTCATAATATTTTTTTCTCTGTCTCCTGCCGTTTCTTACCTAAATGACGATGTAAAAGGCTTAGATGAGCAGCAGTAGTAGTTTGTGGTTTGCTATTATCATTAAATGTAATCTGTAAAAAAAATTCTCAGTCACTTTCATGATGGCATATGTTGAGCAATTTTTTTCCCTCTCTCTCTCTCTTGATCTCCTACTTTTAATGGAGTCACAGTCAGTCACACGTCGTGCTATTAAATCCATTACCTTTTTATGACGTAACAAAAATAACAGCATTTTCATTATGTCCACGATGAAGTATACTAGTTTTTTTGGTGGTGGTTGTAGAAGAAGAAAAAAAGGGAAGCTCACTGGAGAAAATAAGTAAGTGCACTCACACAGTTCCATTTATTATCGACTTGGCTGGATATCAGGAAAGCAGGAGTTCTCCATTCATCCCATTTTTCTATCTATGAAAAAAATTTTTCCATGTCACTTTCTCGTTTGATCACTGCACTACCTTTAAAAAAATCAATTTAACATCGCTTCTCCTTTTGGCTTGGCCTTACGTTCAAAAGATCTATTTTTTTTCTAAAAAAAAAGAACAATGTGTAATGTAAAGTAGGTTGGAATTCTAATTCTGGCGGATTAGATTATATTATTTTCCCTACGAAAACAATATCACAGCAGCAGCAGCAGAAACAGATTTCGATTTGGGATTCGACTTTTCATTTCACTATCACTATTTTATTATGTAACACGACATGACTCAGAGAATTCATTTTTTTTACAAGCGAACAGTTTATATTTTGGATCGGAATTAGGTAAATCTGTACAAAAAAAAGAAAAGAAAACAAGACATGGAAATGAAGAGGAAATAAAGAAAAAAAAATTTAATTGTTTGATTGAATAGAAAATGCAGTGCAATGCAATGATCTGAATTAGATTGCTCCTGGTTGGGAAGCGCCATAGTAGGTAGAAATTCAAGAAAGAATAAATCCGTTTCCAATCAGACGAACACAACAATACATAATCGTAGAAAATGTAGTGCAGCAGTAGCAAAAGTTGCAACATTTTTTGTCTTTGTATCATGCATCAGCGTGACTTCCTTTCCTGATCAACAACCAACCCTTTTGACTCTGGGACGTTGAGAACCGAAATTTTTTTTGAAGAAATATCTTCGTGATCACAGATCAGAAGATGCATTTTTTTAAAAGATGCTTCTTTGTTTTAGAGTTTAAATTTAAAAAAAGTAGTTCATCTCGATTTAAGTGACGTGAATGAGAAAATAAATGATTTTGTTGTGGGGAATACTTGGGATATCAAGAAGGGAAAAAATTATTTTCTGGAATATAAACGGTATTTACATAATGCATAGTCCAAATTGTACAAATTACTCGAATATAATTTTCCACCTTTGAACAATTTTCTAAGAAAAATTATCTACGTGAAAGTATTTCTATTTAAAAAAAGATGGATGGATAATAGCTCAACCCTGCCACTCCTTTTAGTAATGAATGATATGCAAAATGAGAACATCTAGATTCCCATTTTTGGCCCAAAAGACTAGAGAGAGAGAGAGAGAGAGAGAGAGAGAGAGAGAGAGAGAGAGAGCATAAGGAAAACGCCTATTACTCTCAAATGAAGTGACATTAATGAGGAAGGAAAATAGCAAAAAAACCCTGCGTTATTCAAAACAGTAGCAGTTTTTAATACCTACTTTGCATTGTAATTGCGAGCAATCATGTCATCAATCAAGATCATTACGCTGTCAAATAACTGGTGTACAAAGAGAAAAAGAAGCGGGCCGGCATCATCATCTTCTCTCAAAGGAGAATCATCGCTGCTGGTGACTGCTCTTGCAATTGCGATGATGAGCCATACAATATCAAAAAAAAACTCGAGTTTTTTTATATGTAATTAGCAACAGCATGTGAAATGATAACATAAATGCCGCCGCTCTTTTCACCAAAAAATAATAATGATGGTAGCAGATGCACTAGAGAAATAGGGAGTTTTAAAATAAAAGTCTATTAAAGGCTGAAGAAGATCTTAGCGTTTTGGAAGACAAGATATAAGTCCAGATGGATGCCGTATCGGATTCGAGAAACTTTATGTGTTTGATTCGGTTTCGATTTGAGACTTTGGATGCCAGCAGATCTCGAACTCTCTGAAATATCACAGTATTGAGCTACTAAATTCGTACCTTTGCAGTTGTGGAATGCGACTTTCTACAACTTTTATTCTTCTTAATTTATAAGTTTCAATTATTCAATAATTGATAGTTTCGTAGAATTGATCTATCTACTCTTTTTTTTCACGATTTTGTGGAGAAATTGAATACCAGCAGTTTTTGAAGAACATATATACTTAATCTTGTGATTCGTTTGTAATACTTAATAAAAAAAGTCTCTTGGGCACTGTTGGGTACGGGACCTTACACCAAACAGCCTCAGTATCATAGAAATACTTCTACACTGTATTATTTGCAAAAAAAAGTGAGGTTGCCTTCTTAATATGTTCAATAATTAGCAATCTATATCAAGTAGGTTTTCCATGATTTTGTTTAATACCTTTCACACATTCTTCTACAGCTGTATGTAGTTGTTCGCGATTCATTCAAAACTAAAAAGTATGGAAATAATAAATAATTCCATCGGTTCTGATGCCAAAAGAGTCGTTAGTAATTCCAGAAGATTTTTTTTTCAAACACCCCAGTTGATGGCTACCCCTCAAAATTCCATTTTATTGCAAATTCCCCAATTCAAAAAATTCCTTTAAAAAAATCTATTTATACGTTGAAGTGGACCCTGACCTGGGAAGCGAGCGAGGTCACTCTACCCCACCAGGTGGTTATTAAACACCGAACTTTCCTTACTGTAAAAAAACTAGATGTTGACGAGTGTTCTCAAAAAAAAACTAAATTAACAAGACTATGCACTAACTTATTATTACGTAACATTGAATCTAATAAAAAAATGATTATAAACGTTCCGAAGTTGTCCCGTACCCTGGAGAGAGTGCTTTGCTATATCTTCTGCCCGTAAATTAAGTCAACTTAATATTTCAACCCTTTCCCTTTAAGTAATCATGATGAACTCCCGCAGATTTTCTCCGCTCGAGAATAATTTTTTTTATATTTCTAGTGCACACGAGCACTTTCGTTTCTGGAATTATCATTATTTTCATTATCATCATCTCTTCTTTCCTAATCATATTAGCACTTCTGGAACCCATGATGAGTTGAAGAGGTGTACTTATGTCAACAATAACTTATCCCAAGGAAAAAAAGAACGTTATCTCTAATAATAATTCTGTCCAGTCCTGAGCCCTTCAAAAAATGATAAAATTATTACTTGTAATAAAAAAATATATTTTTTCCAAATCAAATATAGAAAATTCCTAAAATAACTTCCTAAAAAAATTATGTATGTCCAGAAAAAAAACTCTCTTGCTGTGTGTGCCTTAAAGAATCACAAACGATACGATGTCCACAAATTTTTGGAAAATCATAAGTTAATCAGTGGTGGGCCTTCCAAAACCACAACCAGACATTTCCATCCCATTCCACCTGTGCCCCACGCAGAGCTTTTTCCAGAAGAAAAATGGAAATTTACTTATTCCTTTTTGCTTTGATCATCCCTCCATTTTCCTACTCCTTTTTGATATTCATGTTCTTGTACACTTCACCCCTTTTCTTTTCAAAGGGACACTTATTTGTACACGTTTGATTGTGACTTTTTTTTCATGGAAGTTCGGAGAGAGAAAGAGAGAAAAATAGAAAAACATATAGACGCAGTGGGATGCCCTTAAAAAGCCTTTTTCCTTGAAGGAAACTTGTTGACCTTTTAATAAGGTCGGTCATGAAGACTCTGGCCCCTTTAAGTAATAATCATAATAATAATCACACTCTCTTTATAAAAATAGAAAAAAAAGAAATTTTTTTTCCCACAAAAGAAAGGATAAAAAAAAATTACATTGCAACCTGTTTCCTACTTTATGGTCAGTCTTGCCTGGACATGGCGTAGAATTAGGCCCACTTGCGGCTAATTTACAACCTTGAGTTGACTTGATCTCTCTGGAAGTAGTAAAAAAAAGTATTTTATAGAAAATGCGTAAGAAATAACACATTTGCTGGATTTGTTGATTCCCATCTCATCATCGATGCATTTTATTATTATTCTTCTTCTTCCTTTTTTCTATTTATGCATGCATAACAGAACAGAAGAAGATGCATAATAATAAATTTCTTTTTTTCTTTCTTCTTCTTCTTCCCTTCGCCATAGCCCTTTTGGTGACCACCTATTGCGCAGATTTTTTTTATCGTCATCTATGTTTTAACCGAACCGAAGCCTTTTTTCCTTTGTCCAGAGAGATAGAGAGAACCATCATCAGCAGAGTGGACCATGAAAGAACTTCTTTTGTTCGCTCTTATATTCCTGAATTTTTTTTCTTCAAAATAATATATAAATTAAGTGGATAGGAAATACTTGTACGTGTCTCTTTTTAATAATATTCCGTTTGTCGAGAAGTGCACGCATGTGTGTTCGGAAAAGGAAGAGAAAGGATGATTTACACAATTTAGTTTTTTTTTCTTAAAACTTCAGATCCGTTCACCAAGATTATTATTAAATTATTTTCTCTCTGCTGCAACTGCAGCAGCAGCAGTGGCATTTTTAACGGAAAAGAATAAGCCAAGCGTTTTTTTCTTATTCAAAAAAATTGTTCTCTCAAGTGGTCAGCTCCAAAACAAAATGAAAGGAAGTAAAGTAGCCAAAACCAGAGATAATTCTTCAACAAAAAAAAGAAGAATAGTAATAGTAATAATGATAATTACGACTGTTATCATTATTAGCTCTACTACAAAAGGAGATAAAAAAAAGTTTAAACATAAAAAATTTTGTTGAAAAAACTTTAGCTCGCTCGTGAGATGGGATTGTGCCATGATGAATAAAGAAGCAGTCTTTCTCTTGAAGAAATTGAAATGCCATACGATACGCCATTATAATCATCATGGACTACTATGATGGACCTTGAATTTGAATGGAATACAGAAAAGAATCGCCTTTTTGTATTTTTAGTTCTTCTTCTCTTTTTTATGAATGCACAAAGCGTTTCATTGCACCTGTAAAGAAAATATTTTATGAATAGGCTAGGCTAGTCAACTTGCTACATGCTTTATCTATCCTCCTGCAATGATAAAATTTAAAATAAAAAAAATTGTGGTTTTTTTTTTGGTTTGGCCATACTGGAAAAAAAGAAGAAAGAAATATGTGTGTAGAGTCAGTTTGGTTTGTCGGGATTTTCGTTTGGAGAATATGAATATTGTTGTGATAATAATAAAATATTGTACTGATGATAACATCAACCGCACCCAGTGGTGCGCCAGCGCCAATACCATGCCAGGATTGGTATGTTATCGTCATCATATTTGTGAAGGGGGCTTCAAAAAAATATCATCCCGTACGTTAGTACGTGAGGGAGATATATGAAGATGATGGTCAAAGAACAAGCCATACTGCACTTTTTTTTTAATAATATATATTTATTCAAAGTTAAGAAGATTATTATCTTGGTTTTTCAAAAACTTAAGAAACAAATGACCAACATGAAACTTCAACTCTGCATTTCAATAAGATGAATCAAGTGAAAGAAACGGGATCTTTTCGGCATTCCGGGGCAATCAGAGACGTTTTTCAACGAATCGATCAAACTTGGGAGAATGAATGCTGTTATGCCACACGCACACCTGGAAACCAAGGAGGAAATTCTGGTTTCTCCATTTCAAAAATGTTTTTGCTGGAAAAATGACAAATATTGAAACATAATCGAGCACGCTTCATATGAAGGCATTCATTTACTTTTTTTTGGCAAGTTAGTTTGTGCTACCCCCAAAAAATAAAAGTGTGTTCATTTTGTTCAGCCATGTCGGATCCGAGTGAACGGAATGTGGAGGATCAAGCCATCGAGCAAATGTTCGCTGGTGGCGACGTCCCCGCATCAATATCACAAATAATCCCGTCGTCAAAACAGAAACCCGACCCGGAGTTGGAGAACTTCCTGGCGCAAGTAAGATGACATAAGCGCAGTGATTCAAGGACTTGCTTCAGATGACCCTAAAGAACAAGAACGTGCGATCCGCAAGGCTGACATTCTACTTCATGAGAAGGAACTGGGTGATCCTGAGAATGCGGAGTGTAAAGTCACGCAGGATCGATCTCAGATTAACAAGATTCCTGAGAAGAAGGAAGGTGATGGGGATATGAGCACTGAGGCGTTCATGAGAATGGTGGAGAAAGATGCCAAAGAGAGGTCGGAGGACAGGAAGAAGAGGAAAGAGGAGTCGGATTATTTCAGGAAAAAGGGGAACATCCAGTTTGGGAAAAAAGACTACGCTGGCGCTCTTTACAATTACAACGAAGTAATTATAATTACATAGGAATTTAAACTGTTACTCGATGTTTTGAAATAAACATTTTTTTGTTTATAATTTGCAGGCAATAAAGTTAATTAAAGATAGTCCTTGCCTCTACAACAATCGTGCACTCACGTACCTTCGTCTAGGGATCTTCTCCTCTGCGATTGAGGACTGTGACAAGGCACTTCAGATCGAAGAGTTCAGCCTCAGAGCGAGGATGTATAAAGCCAAAGCACTGTTTCTTTCGGGGGAAGCTGAGAAATGCAGGATGGAGCTCACGGAAGCTCGGAACGTTTTGCCTGGTCATGAAGATATGATCAATGGTAAACATAGAGAAAGTAGCAACTTTTTAACACAAATGAATTATAAAATGATAGCTTTTTAAGGAAACAAAAATTTATCCTGTAGACTACGAGCAAGAGATTTTCAACATGGGCCGGGAGAAACCCGACGAGGACTTCTACTCCGAACAAGAGAAGATGTGGCAGAATGCAGCCAAGTTTACGGGGGAATTCGCACCGAAAACGAAGCTGGATAAAAAATCTGCTGATGATCAAGCATCCCAACATCATCATTATCAGTCGAAATCAGATCTTGAAAATGAGGCTAATGATGATGATCATGATTATCATCAGCAAAAGAAAAGTGCTTGATTGAGTTGATTATTCAATGATCGTAAATATGTTATTTGTAAAAAGTTTTATATTGCTCATGTCAAGAGTAATCAAGACAGGTTATGCATGATTTTCTGTTTGTTCAAACTGAAAGGAATGGTGAAATTGACACTTGGAAAATTATTTTATGTGTTCCCAATATACCTAACTAATTTTTAAGATTTGATTGCGTCTTGATGTCTCGATACCTCGTCTACTATTCATAAATAATTAACGTTCATTGATTTTTTTAAGATGGACAACAAGTTTTCTTTATTGTTACTTTTTTTATCAACCCAGTACGCACGATAAGGTATAAATTAAGATTTCTTCACATAAATTTACGACGTGTCGATTCGAGAAAAAAGAACAAGTATCGTTCTCGTTATAGATATTTTTTAAAAAATAAATTAATTAGCTTTGAATCATAACACTTGATATAAGAACGTTCACATGATCCTGTGTTGGACATGATATGGGTACTTCGGCAGTAGCACTAGCGTAATGGATCAAAACGATATTCTCCATCTGAAGGAATCCGTTGAGCACGTTGTTCTNGGTATAAATTAAGATTTCTTCACATAAATTTACGACGTGTCGATTCGAGAAAAAAGAACAAGTATCGTTCTCGTTATAGATATTTTTTAAAAAATAAATTAATTAGCTTTGAATCATAACACTTGATATAAGAACGTTCACATGATCCTGTGTTGGACATGATATGGGTACTTCGGCAGTAGCACTAGCGTAATGGATCAAAACGATATTCTCCATCTGAAGGAATCCGTTGAGCACGTTGTTCTAATAAAACAGAAAAAAAATATCACAATCAAGCTGTCAACTTGAAGAAGTCAAATTATGTCTGTCTTAATAAAAAAAAGTTTATTATTTTATTGCAAAAAAAGATATCATATCATCCATATTTTCTTTATCTTTTCGAAGAGCATGTACTTAAATGTATCATGATTTTATTGTGTATGAAGTCGTTGAAACAAGCAACATAAAAAAAAGTGGAATGACTTACTTTGATGGGACGAAATAAAATAAATTCTGTCTCTCTATTTGCCAAATAGAGTTTCATACTGCGATGAATGAAAGGCAGTTTTGATTTAAGACTATCCACGGACTCTTGGACCAACTGAGAGACAACATTTGGCAGAGCAAATGACTGCTGAGACAGAACAACATCTGGTTTCTCCTTCTGAGCTTCGATAATTTTCAGAGCCTACGAGGAAAAAAAGAATATCATAAGATGAAGAATATATTTTATAGTATCATCATCCACTTAAACTTATGATTACGTATCATTATTATTATGCTCAAAAACTTCTCATTATTACAACGAGTTTTTTAACTGCAACGGGGAAAAGGAAAAGACGAAAAAAATTAAATTGTCAAAATGTGACAGGAACAAAAAGGTCTGCGCATTTGGAAATGTAGTAGCGAAATAGGTTGTACGAGGAACATGTAAAAACCCAATAACTTCATTGATCGTGTCATAAATTGTTGAAACAATGACGGGGAAAAAGGACTTTAGTGCGTAGAGAGGAAGCTTAAACAAATGAATTTAATTCGTTCGTAAAATTAAATGAGAAGATTTAGTTTCAGGAATCCATTGAAATTCCTTCACATGTCACACTCATAATATATATGTGAGTCATGCGAATCATTTAAATAAATCCAGTGACAGTGACACGACTACGACTCCATTGCCCATCCTTTATAATAATATTTAATGCTGCTGTGTCAAAAAGGAAAATGAGAGAGGAAAATGAATTGAGGGTGGGAATATATGCGTACCTTATTCACGAAAGATTTCAAGGGTCCAATCAAGATTTCAGTGCAATGACTGATAAACAGTTCGCATGTATGCTTCAACTGCTTGTCAACCTCCTTCTTCGAGTCGAGGAAGTATTCCTTCACTTGTGGGGTTCCCTCCACAATGAACTCCAACAGGGCATTATTGCTCCCCAAACTGAAGAGCTGTTTCTTCTTTTGCAATAGACTTAACGCTACAGAAAAAAAATATATTCAAGTATAATTTAGCATGATTTGCATTCAAACTAAATTTCCTCCTTTGTCGCATTATTTCAAGATGTTTTTTAAGAAAATTGAATCAAGAATAGTCTACATTTTTAAAAAGACAAAAACATGCTAATTTGCAAAAAAAGCATTGAATTCAACGTGTGAGAGATTCTTTTTTTTCCTCTTTACCTGCGATTTTCACACGACTGAAGTCAAGACTCATTTCCTTCACCGCGAAATCCGTTTGAAACGGAGCTATTTGTTCGCGCAGTATGAGCAAATGTTTTATCTCGAAAAGTTGCCCGTCCACGACCGTCTAAAATGGAAAGATAGAAGAAAAAAAGACATCATCAGGAGATGAAAATGAGAAAGTAAGCCCACCAGCGTATCATCATCTTGTTCACGAAAAGGATTTTTTTTTGTATTTGAAACGAAATAATTTTCAATGAAATGCCGATAATTATGCTCAAATTAAGGAAAGAGATGAAAAGAGGTATCATGCTGAAAGGGATGAAAGAATTTTGCTACGTGTTTTATTGGGATTGCACAAATATGCAAAATAGAAAGATGTGTGTGCGAGTGGAAAAAATCAAGGGAAATTTTTATTACAGGAGCATTACCTTTCTTGTCGAAATAGCTTGCGCTGACAGAGACAAGTTAGCCCTGTAAAAGCATTCATCACCAGTCAAATTAACGTCCATAAAAATATCTGACTTTATATGCAAATATCTATCATAAAATCATGAAATCATTTTTTTGCAAAAAAATGAAGGGGAAGCGTATGAAATGAGGCATTTGAAAGGAGAGCTTACTGCTGGTCTTGATTGGTCTGGGAATTTGCAAGGCTGCTGCTGAGCTAATGCTAGCGACTTCCTGCGATGTAACTGAACTCAATGAAACCACGGAAGTTTGAGAGTTCGAACGTACTAACGGGCGGGGTTCACTACTTTGCTCTAAACTCTCCGCAATTTGCTAGAAAATTATTACAAAAAGCAACAACACAACAATCAGAGTCGTTAGTACTCCTGTAATTATCTGGATCATTAAGTTAATGCGTACCTCCATCATTTCCAATTTTTCTGGGTAGGCAATGTCCCCAGGACCGGGGTTATAGTTTCGTATATCCGTGGAAATGTAGATATGAGCGCGATAAACAAGACGTTCTTGGATGTCCTGAAGTAATTGCTCAATTATCCTTACAACCGCTCCAAGTCCTTGAGCTGAGAACAGAAACGAATTGAGATGTTAAAACTTAACTTGACTTACAAAATGGTAAAAGGTACTACAACTCAAGACAAGTCATGTTCAACTCACGATTACTACTTGCTTGCTCCTGTAACATTTCTATTCTTAAAATGGTGCACATTTCCGCTAGCGTTTCCAAATGCTGGATTTTGATGATAAGAGGTCTCAGCGTATCGTAAATGGGAAGAGAAAGGCTCTCCACAAAATCACTGTCACAACACAACAATAAGAATGATTTGAATTAGAAACTGAAGGAGCCATCTTACAGGCGAGTAGACCACTACTACAATCACAATAATAGTAGTGACTTACTCAAAGTTGACAGTGAACGATGTCTGGAAAAAGTCACCAAAAAGTCTGAACTCATCTTGACACATGTTGATGCAAAATGAGCAGCCAGTGCGAACAGTACTGCAAAGGTCGACACCAGTTCTGCCACGATTAGTGAGTTCGGTCACGGTACTCCAAACGCTTGCACTCAATAAATTCGAACGTTCTCGCAGGAATGATTGTTGGATTTCATTGAAAAGTTCCGTATACCTATGCAAAAGTACAAAGTAATTTCATAAAATTCTTCCAGTCAAATGATTTAATTAATTGTAAATTATTCGTGGATTACTCTGGCCATCCATTCCGACGTTTTTCGACTTCAGTAAAGAGCTTCTTGAGCTTTGCCACTCCAGCGGAAAATTTTCCATAAACAATAGGAAAAATCTGGGCACTGGCGATTGCAGAAACTGCGGATGGTTGGACGTTTTGTTGGATCACTGCTAAATTGATTTGGCTTGTAGTTTCTTGTAAAGTTTTATGGACCTCTGATTTTATTAGGGATATAGCACGATTAAGGCAATGCTTGAATTTGGCGGTGTACACTGAGGATTCCTTAAAACTTGGCTGGAATAATAATTAAAAACAAAATTATTAATTTTCATATTCTCTATAAATTGGAGTGTTCCTAGCAATTGTTATTTTTGTAACCTTACATTATGAACCATGAAAGACAACGACGCATCAATCTGATCCAGAATTGCGAAGAATGCGTCAGAAGTCACCAGCAAAGATGGAACGCTCAGCTTCGAAGCAACTTTCTCCAGTTGGAGGAAATGTCCTAGATTTTCGTCCAGATCCTTTGCTACAACTTCCAATAGTTTCTGTGAAATAAAATCCAAACTGTTTACCTGAACTTATTAAACTTTAAACCTTTAGAATATTGTTTCTGTTTCTTTTTAGTACAAACCTGCTCCTCGATAAGTTGCTGACACGACGTATGCAACGAATTCGTCTTGTTCGAGACAAAGTGGTAGTTCTCCTCCAACGTCTTCAAATCATCCAATGCGGAAGACGTTTGATCAAACAAATCTTTCATGTGCGCTTGGACCTCTTCAAGCATTTTGATGTACTGGATTATGTCCTTATCTTCTTCCTCAGCTACTTCCGCTTCAACTTTGGCGAACCACTGATTGAACTAAAATTACATCAAACAATTAGATAAACGATTAAATAGACGGTAAACCTTAAATTAAATATTTTAATAATAATAAAAGAATCCTTATCCTTACCTCATACTTTGTCTGGAAACTAAATTTATCAAAACGAACGTCCTTCAATGCACTGTCTTCCTCCAATGAACTTGTCACTTCCACAGTTTTCTTCGCAGGGATCGGCTTTAAATGCTTTGGTATTTCCCTTTCATTTCCACCATGTGTCAAGTCCATAATGAACTGGCGTTGGGCTGGGGTCAGAGGAGCCAGTGGGTTATCAATGGCTTCGTACATGGTGATTCGCTGCTTGTACTTCGCCAACGAATTGGAACTGCCTGTTCCACCTAATGAAGTTGTTGATGTCGCAGCCATCTTCACAACGAAGGAATCAATTAATGACCTTTTTAATTAATACTGAGGAGTCACGGGGAGAAAAATACTACCACTTGAAACTAGTATGATAGCAGACTCTTTTCATCATTTTCAATTCAGGAGTCTCCACCAACTGCATATGTTCACACATGTCACTGTAACTATGTGATAACCCTAATGACATGCCTCGAGTCAGACGTTCGTTCAGTTAAAGAATTTGATGGTAAAGGAAAGGAAAACGCTGGGGACTTTGAAAAGTAATCTTCAATCTTGATCAGCACCAGAGCCGAGCAGCAGCTGAGCTGATCCGGTCTGACACGCTGAAACAAAAGTAGTGCTACTGTCACGTCACGTCAAAAAAATGCACAAGCATGAGCCAACAGATGAATGCGCAATGATGATGATGACCACAAAGAATTCTCAAGAAAATCGTGAAAAGCCCAGTTGAACGAAAAACTAACATGTATTGAAGATAATTTAAAATTAAAGTTATTATATGTGTAATTGCCTTGTTTATTCTGTACTCATCGTCAGTGTCAGTATAGCTTTCCATGACTCGGCAAGTTGAAAGTTTACAATCCGGACAAAATTGATTAGAACTTTTTTATTTTAAAAACATTGTAAAATTATTATCATAACTAAGAATAATGCTATATGTTGCTGCAATGTGAACAGTCTTCAGTATCAGATAAGACAGAAATTGTTTTAAAATAAACAAATTCTTAATGACATGAACGAAACTTAATTTAGCAAAGAACTGAAAAAGAGGTCACACTTGAATCTTCTGAGATGCATACACGTGTCGTATATTTTGCATGTATTCAAGAAATATATTTTATTTCAATAAAGTACAATTATGATATTATTATGTACTTATTAAAAACGACAATTCTCAAACGTGCCCACTATACTAATACTTTTTATTACATCTATTAATTTAAAAATAAATTGAAAATCGACAGAAATAGATTTAATAGATTAAAGGAACATCCCAAAAGTTCATCTAAAAAATTCGATTAAACACACACGAACAAACTTCTTTTCTACAACTACAACTATTACGTGTAAAGTTATCCAATAATTCCATTCACACAAAATTACAAAAATCCTAGAGAATCAATCACTCGTGTCGTGTAATCTAGATAACTCCTATTCCATCGCGTCACCCCCATCGTCCTCTTCACACTGACGAATATACAGGACATTATTGCAGCGAATTAATACTTCCCCCAAGTTCCCAGTTGGGTTACCATCAATAAACTCCTCTGTTTGAGCGAGCTGCAATTAAAAAGCGTATATTTCGTTAAATTCTAAGCAGCGCCTTGAAATGCTATGTAAACAACCTGTGGACTTAATTGCAATAACTCACCTGAAGATTCATGTACCCATCAACAGAAACAAGGTAGCCTTTATATTCCGGTCCCCACTTCAGTCTCACGCAAACTGGCTACATTATTGCAGCGAATTAATACTTCCCCCAAGTTCCCAGTTGGGTTACCATCAATAAACTCTTCTGTTTGAGCGAGCTGCAATTATAAAGCGTATATTTCGTTAAATTCTATGTAAACAACCTGTGGACTTAATTGCAGTAACTCACCTGAAGATTCATGTACCCATCAACAGAAACAAGGTAGCCTTTATATTCCGGTCCCCACTTCAGTCTCACGCAAACTGGCTTTCCAGTCAAGGAATTCAGGAATGGCTTAGGGTTCACTGGCATCTGCATCTGTAGTTTCAATTAAAAATATCGCATTACATCAATATTTAAATTAGTAATTCATTAGAAAATTATCAAATATATTCATCTCAAAAACAATTTCAAATTTATATCAATTTACCTTGACGGATTTAATTGAAACGTATGTGCTTCCTGCAAAAATTCAAACGGAAGTGTAGAAATCTCTTCGTCTATCACAGGAGTATTATTTTAATTCTCAATTAATTAAATTGTCCAGCTAAAACAAGTATAACTTTCTCAGACACTCGAAAGAGAAGTGGAGATACATGTAGAATGCCGGATAAACAAGCGAGAAGTAAACGAAATTTCCTTTCCGCGCGCATTCTTCTCAAAATCCTCAAGTTTCCCCAGAATTCAATGAGTAAACAGATTCGGCTTTGTTGCCTGTTGCGTTGCTCTTTGCCCATCGAATTTTTGTAATCCTTTTTCTTTTCTCGTTGCGTTGTTTGTCCAACACGTTTTTGTTCAAAATGGCTACACACTACAACTTCTAATTACTTTTAATGAAATATTTGTAATATATATTACAATTCTACGTTAGCAAAATTTCTTTTGGAAACAAATGAACTAAAATAGTAATTATAATTGTAATAATAATTGAGAAATAAAGAGCGTATGAGCTGAGGCTCAATTGGCTCCAATTAACTTTATTTTTACTTTTTTCTACAACCTTATAGGAGAAATTGTTTAATTAGTAAAAATTGATGCAATATCGTTCCGAGTTGACTTTTTGGAAACGTCGACATGCATCGAAAGGTTTGCAATAGCCTAATTATGTGACAGAACAGCCAGTCGTATTGAGTTTTCAAAAAATATCATTGAAACATAGAATTTAGTAAAATAGTTGAACTTTCCAGTGAATTTGCCGAAATTTTTACAAAATCATGGGAAAATTTTCAGTGAGCCGGAGATGGGGCGGTTCATCTTATTAAGGAATCTTTATTTAAGCAGCAAAGTACAAGTTGATTGGAGGTTTTAGGTTTTAATCAAATAAAATTATCCCATTTTTCAAAATCGGGAACCACCGAAAACAGGGATTCTGGAAAGAGTTAAAAAAGGGTCGTTGTAAAAATGTCTCTCGAAATCCCTCAAAATGTAATCAAATCAAAAAAGAAAGACATGTACATGTGCAACGGAAAACGGAGAACAATCTAGGTCCAGAAACGTTATGTCATCATCTAAATTAGAATTTAAGAGAATAATTTTCTAGCTGTGCCAGATACGCTTGTTCAGCCTTCTGTACACTTTTAAGATTGTCTCTGCCTGAGACAAGCCATAAATACATATTTCTGTATCAAATCAAGATTTATTCATTTTTGCAACTCAATTTTTGCACTTCCACAATGCAAACATATCTTTGCCTTGAAGAAAGTAAGTTAATTATGATATGAGGGCCACAGCCCGCGCATAATATAGCATACATTGATATTGCAACAACGCAGGGAAATAAATACATCTTACGTAAGTCAAATACGAATTATTGAGAATTCATGATATTCAATTGAATAGCGAGGCCTAATTTGAATAACAACAGCGTACTTATAATGCATGACAAT
>JAHZMX010005452.1:0-24627 GCA_027743895.1 Seira musarum
AATGTAATGCTTGCAATATGGAAACGAAAACAAAAAATATATATTCCAATCCGTGTTTTAAGATCATCTAGTTTATTCATAGAAGCACAATTTTACATATTTTTATGTCCTGGAATTTGCAAATATAATAGAAATGTTCCAGGCATTCATTGTTTTCATTTTGTGTATTATTCATTAAGTTTTCTATTTTCTCTAAAGGAATTTGAATTGTGTATAAATTTTCAGTTAGTGGTGTAAATAAGGAAGTGGAATCGAAAAGTTATTTTCAAAGAAAAGAGATTTCCATAATAATAAATAACGCATAAAAAAGATTTACATCATTACAATTTTTTGTACATTCGCCGTCTCGTTTCGACTTCTTCACTACAGCTTCCACAGCCACAATACAACCCTGAGAATCTTTCGTTTTTATCTTTTTTGTGTGCCTTTGGCGGCGAGAATTCGAGATGTAATGGAGGCGGAATAAGTAATGTGAAGTGATGTGTTTCGAAATGGATGAAGATGACATGACATGACATGACACTAATTCTATTTCTATTGTTTGAGTAAATACTAATGTAAAATAACTACAGATTCTATTTATTTTTGGAGATTGGAAAGAATCGTATTTTATTTTGGTTTCGCTTCGTGAAATTGTTGAATAAGTTATTTCGTTCGTTGAACTCCGACCCATTTCATAGATCTGGATCATTTCTTTTTATGTGTGTTTTTAACGTCTTTGTTTGCGCAGGTGCTGGTTAGGCATTTGCGAGTTTTTTTTAACAAAAAGTTACATCCGATTCAATTCAAGCTATTCTAAATCTACATCTCCTGGATTTTCACATCGCCCCAATCGTCTTTCGCGTCAGAACGAACTAACTCGTTGTAGACCACCTCACTTTATATCACTAGTTCACACTTCACATATTTTTAAACCTTAATCTTGTCACCAATTAAAAAATTGAGCTTTGCAATGCAAAGTTAAGTGAAAACTTCAATTCTACATTGAACTTGATCAAAATGACGAACAAATAAATAGCAGATTTAACTAAAAATGCACGACTATTTCCAAACGAGTTATTAGTTTGAACGTGAATTATCCTGACCATAATTTAATTAAGTCTGAAAAGCACTAGGTATTTTTCGATATTCAAACCATAATGTTAATAATGACATTGGTCATGCTGCATATAAATTTTTGTAGTGGGTTTATGGTGGTAGGTTCACTGTAACCCGCGCATTTAAATCAAAAGATATTGAACTCTGTAGGACGATTTGGCGTTAATGGTTACCCATTATAATTTGATTTGCAGCTAAATAGGAATCAATTTAACGTCTTAAGTCTATTTACTTTAAAAAAATTCGATTAATTACTTCCAAAAAATGGATTCACCAGCTACGTGCATTTTGTAGCGATGGTTTAACGAAACAAAACACGAGAACTGCCAAAAGCAGAAAAACTTTGCAAGAAATGCAACTTTGCAATCAATCTGCCTTAAATGAGCCGTTTTCACTCTGTTTTTGTGTGGGTGACAGAAGAACAAAAATAAATATGAAAATTGCATGACTTCTGCTGGGGATAAAAGGAAAAGGTTACAGTTATGTTTATGGATTATGATATGATTATGACGGAACGCAATTCTGATAGTGACTGTAAAAGAAAATTCCGTGTATTTTTTTGTCGGCTTCTTTTAAAGTCGGGGAAAATGAGTGAACACCTCGATGAAGACTCCCCGCGATAATAACAGTTTTTTCCTTCATCTCCTTTTCTTTCCCTCCCCTTTACTGAACTGGGAGTAGGATTAGCATGTAAATTCTGGAGGAATTTTTTTGTATTAAGGAAACCACACAGTTCTAAACTGTAAATTGCTTTCTTTTTTAAATTGCTGTTAGAATGTGATGCAATTTAGAATTTACGCATATTTTCTTAATACTTTCAGTGGAAGAAAGAAATGAAATGATTTGGAAACGTGCTGAGGCCTGGAACCTCCGGAAAGAAGAAAAAACATTTTTTCATTTAGGGAGCTCTAGACTCATTTTTAAGGAGTAACCAGTGTTAAAGCTACATTTTTAATGTAAAAAATGCAAATGCAACGAATATCCATGTTTTTTCGAGATGGGTTTCTGAATAAAATAAACACTATTTTGCATAGTAAATTATGAGTTTACTGCAATTTCTAACGTGACACTGTCACACGCAGTTCAGTTCATGGTTTTACATAATCTTATCTCATATTTTTCATGTGTAACGAAAGTTTGTTTTCCTTTGATTTTCTTGGTTCCTTACCGAAAAAGAAATTGCTTGTTTGGCACATGTAAAATGTGACAACGACATCGCCTTCGTGGAGAATATTATGTCGTCGACTCGACTGTCAATATTTTATGGCTGGCCATTGTAATTTTCCTGTTTTGGCATTCGACACAGCATTAAAATTATTTACAACTTTCCCGGAAGTCAAAGCAAAAAAATCTTTGGAGGATTTGGAAAGGAAAATGTTTTGAAATGAACGGAAGAATGTCTACATTTTATGAAAAGGGTATTCAAACTTCAAACTAGTCCAGCTCGTAATTTTACTTTGGATCATGAAAATGAGGATGATCCTGAATTAGTTCATTTTTTAGGATTTTGGGAAAATATCCAGATCCATAATAGTAAAATATTGTGTGAGGGAAATGCTGTCATAATTTACAAGTTTATTATGATGACTTGAGAGAAAATCATCTTTGATCATAATCCTATTTTTAGGATGTCGTCTTTTTGAAAAAGTAATGTTCATGGAAAAGACTTCGTACTTACATCAATTCTGACTACAGACATTTCAGCAGGAACTGAACATGGAGGCATCTACAAAGATAGTGTCGTAAAAATGTCAACTAAGTTCTTTAAAAAGAAAGTCTACAAAAAATATTTTAAAATCTAGTTCGGAGGGACTTCTTCAAGATATTAATAATATGATTATTTAGATGTAGTCTGGTTCGATATAAAAATTTTGGGAGAAATTTATTTTTTGAACAGTTTCCAGACCAGACACTCTGAAATACTGAACTCGTAGTTTCATTATGCTTTGATGACTTCATGAAATTTTCAGTAAAGATCATGGCTTGAGTTGACGGAAGTAAACTAGCTTGGTCGTAGTCAATATGATTGAGTTGATAACGACAAGAAAGATAACTGCGGTTCTACGTCATAATCATGTCGAATAGAACGTGGGAGTGGAACAGAAAAAAATTCTGAATCGTATTTTTGCTATTCCAGCACTCTTTTTTTTAAAACAATTTTTAGGATGAGATTTCAGCAAACCCTACAGATATTTTACAAAGACACTTTTTCACTATCTTTCACTTTATCTGTTTTTATGATGACAAGAGCTGCACTACACGAGTCTTCCTAGTTTCTCTGTCAAAATATATATGTTTTGTAACGGAAGTAGAAGACATGAATTATTCGTTGAGGTCTCAAAGGCTTCATATAAATTGCTTATCTTTTTACCACGTTCTACCTTGACTTGAACACATTTTAATTTATTGCAATTGCAGAGGATCTGGTGGTGGAGGAGAAGGAACGCGGAATTCGAGCGGAGGTAATAACAGTAAGAATAAGCAATCTCATTCGACGGGGGCGGAATCTTCCTCTTCTGGGAATGGACACCGACATGATCACGACGATGACAATAATCATGGAAATGATAATGATGGGATTCCAAAGAATTTCAATTTCATCCGCTTCATCAAAAAGCTGGCAAATGTGACTAGAGACACGGGCCAGAACATTCGGTTTGAGTGTGAGGCGGAAGGGATCCCACCTCCGAGAGAGATCAAGTGGTACAAAAACGGGGTGCAGAATCAGCTCAAGGGAGACCGTTTCAGGATTAAGCATACAAGAAGAAAGTGAGTCATACTCTACCAAATAACTTCTATATTTCCTGTAAGTCAACTAGTTAACATTCAATTACAATGGTTGAATTATTCCATTTCAGAACTGCGGAAGGGAAACGTTCAGCGGTGCGCATAGTTGGATCAACTTTGAAGATCCGTAAACTTGATGTGTTGGACAAAGGGTTCTACACTTGCGAGGCTGTTTCGCAAGGGGATCGAAATAAAATCTCGTCGACCGCAATTTTAGACGTCAGACATGATGCAGGTAAGACAAATATTTTCCGCTCCTAAAGAGGAAGCAGACATTCATGAACCATCGTCTTCAAAGTACATTTTTGAAAGCTTTATGGTAGATTATGTCATGTGAATTGTCAGTTCGGATGATTTGACAATCTGAACGAATTCAGATGAAGACCATGAACCGAATCAAATTAATCAAGTCATTTACGCTTAAACTCTATATTTTAACATGAAACAATGGCGTCTTGTTTATCTTTCCCTTTGTATTTTTGAACATGTTCTGTTATTTGTTTGAAATAGCGCTTTCGCTTTTAAGAGGAATCAGAAAAAATTTTCCGTTGTCAGAAGTTTTATTGTGAACTGATCGTGAACCTTTTCCTTAGTTAGATCAATTGAAACCAAAGCAAAAGCGTGAAAAAAGGCTGTAACAAATTCAATTATAAATAGCGAGTGACGAAAACTTTGCCACCTCCAAAAAAAAGTCGATGTTTTCTTTCCATTAAGGCAATAGTTCTAAACATGCATTTCCCTATTTCATTTTGTTTTTAAAAAATGTGAGATATGATAACTTCGTCAGATGACGAAAAAAGATTGATTGTGTTTGAATTTTACGCTTAATTTTTATGCAAAGCCACAATGCCTGAGTTAAGTATAAATTCAAATTTTCAAGTGGAGTGCACCTTGCTTTTAATTTGACAAGCGAACTAATCAAAACGGAAGTGAAGTCAAGAGGCTTTGACTTTGGCTTGGGTTTGTATGATTTGTATTGAAACCAAATCAGGTGAAATGAAATGTTGCTTAAATATTACTAACAAATCCATAAAACATATTTTTTTCTCATTGACATAAAATAAGCAGTAATAGATTGTTGGTGCTGAGTACTGATTAAAATGTCGTAAATTCATAAAAAGCCGCTTGAAAAGGAATCGCTTGAATAAGCATTTAAAAAAATAAATTCCATTAGTGAATGATACGAACCAGAATTTTATGAAGTGACGAACATTGAACAAATCAGCAAAGCAAAAGTTTCACTTGAAAAGCTTTTACTTTTTATCACTCGGAAATTGATACCAAACATGAACCAAATCAAAGTGAAGAACTCAATTGATCCAACCAACTGCAAAAACGTTTTCATTCAGAATTGTGCTTTGATATTTTGCTCTGGATGGAAATATGAAAACAAGGAAGACATTTTGGTACTCCGCTTTGATTTGTGTTTCTCGTTTCTCAAGTTCATCGTCTTTCTTCAAAGGCGGATCCGGATCCTGTTAAAATTATATCAACAAAGTAAAAATACTTGTGAAAAGAATGCTTTCATTTTTTCCAAGTCTCAGACTGATTGTGTTTGTTTGTGTGATGTGATGATTCCAACTGGAAAGTAAATTGAAATATGTGCGATATGATATGATATCATGGAAGCCAAGCGAAGCCACATTTTACACGATGAAAAGTGAGTCTCTCTCACCTCTCGTGTCAGACAGAGTCATGATCAAAGTCTCGCTTCCTTTTTTATCGCTCCCATAAAAAATGGAATTCATTGAAAGTGAAACAATCTTTTGTTCGATACGATACGCCAAGTTAAGTTCTTTCATGGAAAAAAGTTGTTTTGATTCATGCCAGCTTTTTTAAGGTATCAAAGATCAAAAACAAATTTCAAATTACTCACCTGCTTCATGTAAAAAGGGAAACTTTGGCGTAGGCATCTCCAACTTTCTCGATTTTTGATAAGGTTATCAATATCATATCAAAAATATTTTAAAAGTTTTTCTTGGAGAGCTCAAGTTAGTACAAAAAATACACGCGTGATTGTGTTGTGATTGGCACACAGTATGGTGCCATCGTGGTTGGTTGTTGGTTTGGTTTGGTGATTTCGGTCTCACTCTGAAGCCAAAGCCACCTCCAGGAAACTTTACAACTGAAGTTTGTATTTGAGTTTCGGGTTCGGCTGAAGAATAAAAATGAAAAGAAAGGATGGAAAGCTCTCGTCTTGAATAATAAAATTTCATAATGTTCATCGATCGAAACCAATAAGGCTGAAACTTTTTAAAATGGAATTTTATCCAAAAATTCAGTCCATAAAGTTCGCTTCTCATAATTATGATTATGCGTACTTACAGGCTTTTAGTGAAATGGGGAAACATGAAATTGCATTGAATTGATTCAAAGAAAGAGAAAAATGGTTAATTGAATGATGAATAAAGAAAAGCGTGATTTGAACTAAAATAAGCTTGAACTTTGCGTGATTCAAATAGAACACCGACTCCAATTGAAATGGAGTGGAGGAAGAAAAGACCAGAACGCTGCATAAAATATCTGGAAAATTAGAACATGGCTTCTTCGTTGAAATGAGTTTGAGTCGCTGTTGGTGTCTGTCTTGTCTTGTCCGATGAAAGGAAAGAAAAAGAAAGTTGAAGAAGCTCCTTTGAATAGGTAGATAAAAGCTTATGAAATGAATTGAAATGAGAGTGAACCGAGCAACCCTTTCATTACGCCTTTACAAGGCACACCACGGAGCTCCTTTTCATTTTAGCTTCATGAAATCAAAATGAGGCAAAATGAGAAGCTCATGAAAATGAAATAGAATAAGAGAAGGAGACCCACCTGCTTTGTTTGTAATTGCAAGGTAAATGGAAAAGAAAATTTTCATTTGATTCTCTTGTCTCACGTCACGCCAGCAATAATACACCTTGATTGATCATAATAACATCGGATGGGATGAGTCTCGAAATAATTTATTGAGTAATTTGAATAAATAGGTGGATTGGATTGCGATTGTAAGAATTGAGTCGAGTTTGTTTTTTTCGTAAATGGGAAGACAAGAGAAACAACAACGATACTGACACTTGCTTGGCCTCTGTTGAAATTGAGGAGCTTTGACATTCCGTTTCTTCTTTCATGTCACAGTCACGACACGAGTGGTGCACGACATGACACCTTTTGTTTTCCTATTACCTCCTTAACAATGCAAATTGCTTTGATTTAAAGCAATCAATATTTGAGATTTGAGAAAATGCACGAAAGTCAGAATCAATGACTTGCTAAGTCAGTGTTAGTACTCCACCTTCACCTCTTCAAACGTCATGTCGAGTTGTCATTGTCGTTGTCACCGGATTCTGATTGGATTATGTGGACACGACACGACTACGACAGGTGAAGTAAGAAAAGGTACACGTGTCACATCTACGGCTCCAACCCTTGCATTTCAACAATGAAAACTTGTTTGCCCACTCAAATTCTAAGGCAAAATTATTTTGGAAAAAATTTTATTTTGCTGAGGGTACATGCCGATCATGATGAATCAATGTTGCTTTAGTTCATGAATGAGTATCATCTAACCTTCTTCAGAGAAGCGGATATGCCCATATCGGGCTGGAAATTGATTAATGTTTTTCCCCAGAAGTGGTCTCGTCACAAGACCTAGGTCGCCTCGGAATGATAATGGATGGATAGATAAAATTATTCGATTTTACCATTCCCTTTCACGAGGGAGGATTATAATGCATGATCTTCACGTTTCACCTCCGGTTTAGTAAGCCACGGCTGAAAGTAATCGTGTTGTTTGGTGGAAGAAGAAAGTCTATTTTAATTCATAGTCAGTATAAAAATTCATCTTTGATCAAAAAGCGTCAACTTAAAAGCATTTCCACTAAATTGTTTTACATGATGAACTTGGCTAGTGGTGATACTGAAGACTCATTCGACATGCGGCAAAATGAACAAACTCGTTTGTAATTTCAATTGGAATAACAAAAAAGAACTCAGAATTCATTTTATTTTCATCATTTCGCATATAATTTAAGGTTTAGTAATTTTTAAAGAACATCAATGAATTAAAGCCAGCTTCAAGCAGCGACAAACAATCCGTGGTGTATTGCGAGCCACATGTAGAGACCATAGAGAACTGCGAGGTAGATCAGAAACCAAATTCGTTTGATCCAGGTGTAGGGAGTTGGTCCATCGATTGTGATCCTCTCCAGCTCTGGGAAAAAACGTCGCGGAGGGAAGACATTCAGGTACTTGTCAATCCGTTGCTCTATCCAGGTTCCGCCCACATACGCCAGAATCGACACTCCGGCCAGAGCAGT
Source organism: Seira musarum (assembly GCA_027743895.1). Lineage (NCBI taxonomy): Eukaryota > Metazoa > Arthropoda > Collembola > Entomobryomorpha > Entomobryidae > Seira > Seira musarum. The sequence continues at coordinate 8,181 of JAHZMX010005452.1, forward strand.
AACCATAATCATCTTAGCTTGGGTTATGTTTTTCGAGTAGTAAATGCATATCACTACAAAATTCAGTTAATCAGCACGTTTTTTATAAAGCTACAAGTGGGTCATGCGGATGCTTACAGGTTAGGATCCATGTGAAATGGCCGTAACTGACATGGTGGACGGGCGCATCCATCAGCGCGAATAGTTTCTCTTTTCGTGGCCACATGCTATGAAAAATCAGCGCCATTTGACCTGCCGTTGCAAGCACTCCAAACAAGAGATGAATTGCACCAACTCCGCCGAAGAAACCGCTTGAACTTGCCATCACTAGTCTAAAGTATTTCAAAATTATGATTTGAGAAGAGCGGAAGCTGATATTTTTACGCATGACCACGTACTCTTACCCGAATGATATCCATATGAGTAGGATGCCGATATGGTGGGCCGCAATATGAAACTACAAAACAGGAATTTTCGTAAAAATAAATCCATTTTTGTGCCCTTAATTCAAATGATACTTTTCTTACAATGATCCCATATCCGAGGGACAAGAAAAAGGTCCTGGTGGAGTCCTTAAAGTACCTGGCTAGATAGTTAATCGGTGGGAGCAGAACAAACCTTAGAAATGTTACACACAATTATTAACGTCTCATCTTTTAAATTTTTAGAGTGATTTTACAGATATCCAAGCGAGAAGAAAAAGGTCCTGGTGGAGTCCTTAAAGTACCTGGCTAGATAGTTAATCGGTGGGAGCAGAACAAACCTTAGAAATGTTACACACAATTATTAACGTCTCATCTTTTAAATTTTAAGAGTGATTTTACAGTTCACGAATTTACCAGACGTAGATGCACACGTCGCCGTGTGAGATCTGTTTTGCTTTCTCCACTTTCTTTGCCTGTTCCTCCATGGCCCTTGTTAGATCGTCCAATTTTAGTTGGTGGAGGAGGTGGTGCTACCGGCCTACAAGCATTAAAGTTTGAAGTTTTAGTTGAATGAGCGAGGGAGGATAGATTGACTTACTTCGTTGGTAATTCAGGCTGCGGTTCAGCTGTGGTTGCAGTGGTGGCAGGTGTAGTTGGCGGTGTGATGGTAGTAGTAGTGGTCGTCGTCGTGGTAGTAGTAGTGGTCGTTGTGGTTGTCGTAGTGGTCCTGTCATAAAATTGCAAACGAATCCATTTAATCTACAAGGTTAATATGAATTCTCTTGAATCTTATCTTTAAAAGTATTGCGCCCGCACGTCGTCGTCGTCGTCGGAGGAGGGGGTTTACATAAAGGTCGATTTGGATTGTACCTAAAGAAAAGTTTTAAAATAATTACAAATAAAATTACTATTTTGATAATTAGGTAGCGAGTGATAGATAACCGTTTATAGGCCTCGTGCCATGCATCGTGAGTCTTTGTTCTATCGGCATGTTCCATCCTTATTGGTTCCGAATCACACTCCCAGATTCCAGATCCTACCTGGCACACATCTCCTTGTAAACCAGCACCTGTCTGGACGCACGCCTCAAAATCCATGTTCGGAATGATTCTCGTCATGGGTTTACCGAAGATTTCTCCATCTCCAAAGTGGCTTCCGATTCTAGCACTTCCTTTGGGATATGGTGTAGTAGCGGAATATAGATCGGTTTCAAGCCATTCCCTAGGAAAGAAGATGTCCGAGACGAATGGAAAGTATTTGTTACCTTTGAACCCGACGATCAATCTATTTCGAAAATTTAATACATGAGCAAGCAATATTCATGGACGTGCATAATTGTGAAAATTTTCAAAAAAGTATTTGAAATACTGAAGACGATCAATCTATTTCGAAAATTTAATACATGAGCAAGCAATATTCATGGACGTGCATAATTGTGAAAATTTTCAAAAAGTATTTGAAATACTGACAGAAACTGGAAGAATGGGACTTGTGTACAAGCGTCCCTTTCCTCCCAGACAAAAACTAATCCGAATTTAGTATCCAACGTCGTCCCTTGGTCATGATTAGCAGCCCAGATGAAAACGTTGGGACTGATGTTCTGATCGTTTGCATTTTTCGATTTGAATGAGCATGGTTGTACGTAATCACCTTCTCGATCATGGGAGCCTGGAAATTTATAATCGTAGGCGCCACCAAAGAAATTACTTTCAGATTCCAGGTGAAACGAGCCAAACGGAAGTCCATTAGGACCGTAGATAGCTTGGACGTAGAGGCTCTTAATGGCACCCGATCCACCAGACATATGGGTACAATCGACGGCGATGAAGAGCGTTCTTTGCAGGTACTCGTTATTAAACTTAACCCTGTACACATCGAAGCGAACACGCTTCGAATACGCTGAATGAGTTTCTACCTTAAACTCGGCGAATGCGGAAGTTGCCTTGTAAGATCTTAGCATCGCTTCAAGACTGCCTCCCATCTCTCTGACGGCGCTTGGCCAATTGTCACTTCCCACTGAAGGCCACAGACAAAGGGGAAGAACTCGTAGGCGTTTGTACTTCTTCAACTGCGACTCGGTACCGTTAAAAGGGGTTTGTAGACCACGACAAAAATCATTGTCACTGTGTTGGAGTTCCAAATTCGGCTTTCTGCTTGCGACTCGGGGGAAACGTCCAACCAGTTGTAAAATGAAGAATATAAGGCTGAACTTCATTATGACCACAAGCATTTGAAAGTTACTGCACTTTACGTTTTACTGTTATTGTAAGTATCGTTGAAGAGATCTAAAAATTGGGGAAGAACAGAGAGCTGTGTGCAATTTGACATTATTCTCAAGGCAGCTGTCAATGATATAATTTTGGATCAATAAAATCGCATGACAACTTCAATCAAAACCCTTGGCAACGGTTTGTCCACGTGCTTCTCCTTTGCGGTGGATTGATTATGGACTACGAACCAAATAATTTGTAGTCGTCTGGGGGCATCGGGGAACATCAGATACATGTCGTATTGGTTAGCACAACGTATCAGGGAGGTTTATCCACAGAATTTACTCCGTTCAACTTTTTACTTATTTTCTCCAAAGACAAGTTTTTTTCCCTTTACCTGAAGGAAATTAATGATGTTTCTGTCCTGTCCCTTATCCAACCAATTCATTCCTTCTTCCACTTTGAAAAATGGTTAGGGGCTTTTTATACGTTCCTGATACTTTTTAAAGCTTATTCGGTAGCGTTGCCACAGCCAAGCCAAGCCACTAAATTAATCGATCATCACTCGTTATGTACGTTTTTATTATGCAGCGACCGACCATTTCCTCCATCCATCTAGTCATTCATGAGGCTCACTTACTTTTCCTCCCTTTGACATTATCCGGCATTTGGAATGAGATGGAGACTGTTTGAGCCGCACGACCAATTTCACTGGAACAATACAAGCGCAATCCAAGTTGTAAAATGCAAAGACGAGGAAAAGTTTCTTTTTCCTCATTTCATAATTATAATTATGTTGGCGCTGCTCTTGCCTGTTGGTTACTCTCTTTTTTTTGGCTTGGCTTTGTCCTTTTTTGTGAAAGCTGAACTATGAAACTTTTTTCCCTTTTCTTATTTTGGCTTCAACTACTTTCCAGAAGGATGGATGAATAACACTAAAAAAGTTCTTTTCTTCTCAACTCCAACTTCAAATGAGCAGGTTAAATGTCCCTCCATTTGTGTATTTGTATTTGCGAATAGAGTGTTTCACAGACAAAAAAGGAAAAGGAATGGATGAATTCACTTTCCCTTTTTTTCTACATGGGAAATTATTCTGAAATTCATTCCTCCCCGCTTTGTTTACTCTCCTTCTTTTACGAATAATCCAAATGAGGCTGTGAAGAAATGAGAAAGTTGGACTTGGAGTTATTTAGTGTGGAGCTCAAAGCATTTTCATTCTCCAAACATTTTATTTCTTTACTTAAGTTAAGCTAAAGCAGTATGAATGAACCAAAGTTTGTCGTTTGTTCTTTTCCTTGTTCCTCCTCAGCTCGGGTGCGTTTAGTTTAGCGCTGGAGAATAATAATGAAATGGAAGCTCATTTACTCACAAAAAAGGAAAAGTTGGAGACATACGCACTTTATTTTACGGAAATAGCATCTCTCATTGTTTTGTTAGTGGCCATAGCCATTTCACTCATTTGCAAGGAAGATAAGTGGGAAAAGTATGGGAAATGCCGGGATTTTTATTTTCCCGTTTGTCGTATTGACTGGGAAAAAGGTGGAGAAAATGCATAAAATAGGAGACGAACTCTTCAGAAGTAAAAAACTTCTCATTTGTCTAAGGAAAACAGGAAATTCTTCAAATCCAAAATCTTTGATATCCATTCTTAAGTAAGTACAAATCACGTTACAAATTCTGAAAGACTTTTGTACAAATTCTGGTAGAGACACACTAAATAGACTCACTCTCTTAGTTGTGGTAGTGGTCTGGTCGCACGCAGCATTTCAAGTTCATTCTCACTTTTTTTATATTCCTCCGAAATAAAAGGGAGGAATCTCTCCGTCTCGGTCCATTTCTCTTTTCTGGTCCTTTTGTCTTTGTCCTCCCGTGCGTGCCGTAGCATTCTCAAACATTTCCATTGATAAAAATTCACGCGGAACGTAAAGAAATGGCTTGAATGAATAAATCTTGTCAAATGAGCTTGCCATGGCTTATGGAATGGATTGACTGTGTGAGGTGAGGTGGAGCGATAACCTGAGTAAATCCAATGCCGAGGACAATGTCACCAAATAAATTAGACTTGTCCTTCTTTATGGAATGGATCCTGGTCCCTGGACGGATATTTACGCACGTTTTTTGTACTGTGACTGTTACTTCGCTTGGCTTTTACTTTGACATAAGAAAGGAATAAAATTAGCTACTGTACTTAGGTAAATGATGGCAAGATCGGGCCTTTTAACTTGCTTCGTTCATTGACATTGAAATTCGTCACGTGTTAGTGTTTCTAACAGATATGTTGAATGGTAAAAATGGAATTAGACAAAAGTGTTGGACATTGTTTGAAGTTCTGCAAAAAGGGAGATAATATAAAATTTAGGAAGAATGCCATGTCTGGTTTCTAAGGCTTGGACTTGTGAGGAAGAGGAGTGGATGGATCGATTTAAGTTTTTTTTCTGGCTTCAGTTTGCTTGGCTTTTATTTGTGCGAACTCGGGAAGAAAAAACAGATTTAGTGACTTCCGGTTGAAAACGAAAGTGGTTAAGAATGCATTTGAATATCTCAACAAGAATAATTGCATTCACATTCTTTGTCATAAAGTGTACTGCTGGAATTGAGAATGATTCAGAAATTGCATGAAACTCCCATTGTTTTCATGAAAAGTGAAAAAAAAAACGGAAGTGCAAGCTGCGCACTAATGGCGAGATGAGGTTCTTAAAATTTCCCGGGGCTTTCTTCATCCTCATTAACAGATTTTCAGGATTTTATAGGGGAAATCGTTAAAAATCCTTTGGAACAGCTTCTGTTTGCTTGTGTTTCCGTCACTTAAAAGCACTTTTACAATGCCCAGGAGCTCTATCTCTCCGAAAAGCAATTTTTTCCTTTCAAAATGAAACAGATCATTCAAAATCGATCAGACGTATTTTATTACAAAAGAAAGGATATTTATTGCAGCAAAAAGAGCTTCCTGCATGTATCGTATCGTCCCCAGTCAGCCTCCATGAATTTTCAATGCAATATTTTTACCCAGAAGCTGGAGGAAGAAGGGGAAGAGAAGTGATTCCAATGCATTCCAGTCCAGTACAAAAGGAAAACATTCTAGCTTCCGGTTTTCCCCTGGAGCATTTTCATTGCCATTGTCAAAACTAAAACTAGAGCATAAAATCTTTCCACTTTTCACGAAAGAACTTATTTTTCATATCATATGAGAATTGGTCGAAAAATGAGTTTATTCTCTAGTCACAATTGCTAGTGCATTATTCCACTCCTCCACAGGGAAGCTTGGAGGAGAATTATCGTTTCACAAAGAAAATGAAATGGAGATAATGACGATTTATCATCCAACCACTGAAGCTATTTGATGTGATGACATGACAAGGAAGACAAGCAATGGGGAATTTTCGTTAAAAAATTTCCATAAAAATCTATTGAATTCAAATTTAAGTTTGGAAAGTACGTACGTGATGATGCATGCATTCCCACAGGAAGTATTTTCAAATGGCAAAATGATTAATGGATTCGGATTCTTTCTGCATTTTTTAAAAAAATGAATGCACCAGCAGATTTTGTTAATTGTAAGCACTTTTTATTGTTTTATGAATTTCAGATTTGGACTCTGGCGTTATTCCCGATTTCCCGAGTGCATTTGACTCCTTCCCAGAGATCGGCGAAAGAGGGAGCATTCACAGGATTGATAGCTTTCATCATGTTCCGATGATGGCGAATACGGGTGCGGGTGGAATGATCGATATTAACTCCAGGGTGAATGCTCAACCGCCAAAGGATGGAGAAGGAGTGTGTCAGGTAGAAAATTTATTTATATTCCGACTGGATTTTACATAATCTGCTACATAAAATATTTCACAGTCTATGACATAACTTGTTATTGGCGTTTTCAACTTTAATGTTCAATTGTGTTCAATGTTAATGTTATCATTTTATATTGATTTTGGAAAAGGTTTATAAGGGCACCGTGTGCAAACGCTTCATCGAGAACAGAACGGTGTACGTGCACTCGGAGGAAAGTCAAATGAGAATGGAGTCGAAATTGAAGGAAACGCTTAATTTCATCCAGCATTCAGAGTAAGTTTAAGTGGAAGCAAGAATCTTAGAATACTTTTTGGACTATTCAACCCGTTATCGTTGTTTTAATTGAAGTGTGACATGTGACAATGGATTTTTCAAAAATTATAAGCATGACTTGAATGTATATTTTCTAGGGATATTTCCGCCCGTTGCTCCGAATACGCAATCCCCTCCCTGTGCTACTCCGCGTTCCCCTTGTGCCCCGAACTTGACAATCACAATCCAAATCCAACTTCAATTTCCGGTGGAAAACCTACCCCGAGTAAATTATGCCGTGAGGAATGTGAAATTCTGGAACGAGACTTGTGCAGACAAGAATTCACGATGGCTAAAAGTCACCCCCTCATAGGCCAGCAGTTGCCCATCCCTGAATGTGACGAGCTACCCCCAGTGGGTTCTAAAGGATCGGAGAATTGTGTAAGGCTTGGTCTCCCCCACATAATTCCCCTGGTGGCCGAGGAGCACTCCTGCTTTAAAGAGAAAGGCTCAGACTACCGGGGCACTGTGAGAGAAACAGAATCTGGAGAGCTTTGCAGGCCGTGGAGTCATCAAATCAATTTCAAGTCGATGAACTATCCCGAATTGATTGGGGGACATAATTTCTGCAGAAATCCAGGAGGAATGGAGGAACAGCCTTGGTGCTTTTCAAGTTCGGAACATTTTAAACGGGTGCCGTGTAAAGTGCAGAGATGTGGCATCTTCGGATACGGTAGGTCATTACTATAACCCAAAACCCAATCCGTAATTTCAAAGTAAGAAGAACTAATCCGTTTTATTTATTTTTTGTCTATCAGATAATAATATTTGGGTTCCAGTCTCCGGAGGGATCGCTGCTTTCCTCTTGATGCTCTTTCTAATTTGCATGATGTGTCGATGTCGAAAAACGCGCTCGAAATTATCCGCAACCAAGTCAATTGGCTCCAGAGGTTCTCTCCAAGGCCTTGAAATGAGTAGCCTTCTCCGTAAATCGGGTTTATCAAAACCTTCAGAAATCCCAATAGGAAATATCCAGTTTCTCCAAGAACTGGGGGAAGGGGCATATGGAAAGGTTTACAAGGGAGAAGTTATTCTCAGACCTGGGGAGCCTTTCATCCCCGTTGCCATCAAAACTTTAAAGGCATCCGCTGCTCAAAGGACCAGGCAGGATTTCTTCAGAGAAGCGGAATTGATGGCAGAGCTGAAGCATCCAAACATCGTCTGCCTCCTTGGAGTGGTGAGCAAAGATGAGCCCAGGTGCATCCTCTTCGAATACCTTCCCCAGGGGGATTTGCACGAGTACTTACTGAATCATTCTCCAATCCAAGGAGCAGACAATTTGGTATGCCACAAAATCCTGGAACAGAAGCGGAGATACCCCACCGTAGACCTTCTTTCGAAGAGCTCCACTCCAGATTGAAGCAATGGCTCCTCCCTCTCTTGGGACCGAGTTCCACTTTTAGTCAGCATCTCAACTGCCCCGGAACTGCCACAGCTTTAATGATGGCTCCACCTGGAAGCCTAAGTTGCACAAGTAATAACTCCATGAGCAGTCACCAATCCAGCAATACGGGTCCCACAAGTAATAATACCAACTCTACAAATATCTCCGCCCTCCAACAGCAGCAGCAACGGAATCTTCTACAAACCCAACAACAGTCACAATCCCCAAGTCAGTGTGTCGCATACCAGAGCACACCCATAGTTCCTTGTGCCATTAATTGCGGATTTATGGGAGGTGGCGGTGGAAGGTTCTCCCCTCAGCAGACACTGCACACTTTCCAACCTCCTCCGAACACGAACGCCTACGCTAACTTCCATGGGAATAGTGGGAGGGTGATTACAACCGCAACGGCTAGTGCGAATAATACGTACTCCCATATTCATCCTCCAAACGGGTATCCCCAGTCCACGGGGAGCAGTAGTACGCATTCCTACTCTCCCTATCGCGTTCTGATGGAGTCGAAAGCGACGAATATTTAACCAAAATTGTAGGGCGTAGTCAATTTTGAATTTGGATGAAACTCTCTTTTTTATTATTAATTCATGACTAACTAATCAATCACATTTACATTTGTAATTGTAGTGTTTCAATTTGAAATGTGATATGAATAAATGTTTTTAGTATAATTAATTCTTAATTTGTGTTGTTGCTAATTCCAATGACCGCATATGTCATCAGCAAACCGAACATCTGAAAAAATAATGTCATTCACTTTCATATAAAAATTTCCAATTTTATGCATAATATTGTGAAAGTGTTTGGTTGGACAGAAATAGGTTTAATCGGTTTTATTTTAATTGACAAAAATCAAACAATATCAAAATGAGGTAAAAAAATGCATGTAATGCTGATGTAGTGCTGATATAAAAAAGATGTCATTATCCTTACGGAGCTGATAGTGGCGTACGTAATTGTGAAGAAACGACATTTCACCCCAAAACTTGTGGAAAACTCCTGTCCGATTCCAAGAACGCAAACCCTATCATGGGTACTCAAGTTAGGATCACTTTGCTTTCCCTCCAGCCAAGTGTTGATGACTCCATGAACCTAAAATGATTTTTAAATATTGATTAAAAAAAGAAACTGATTTGTCAACTAAGGTCATACCAAACGATTAGTCTCCGCCCCCAAGAACCATGTAAATGCAACAAGAACAAGGCTCCAACATTCCACAAAATCTTCTGGTCGAAGGATGGATCCACTCTCAGCGACAATTCGTTCGTTTCCCAAGACCCTTATGAACTTCTGTGAGTACGCCAAGATAGAATCGGTGAAGTTGAAAAGCATCAGACTACCGACCTTCAGGTTGTCATTGCAGTGCGATACAAATTCCCTCAGAGATTCAATTACCCCCATTGCGTGGAAGTGATCCGTTGAACTATGAAATTCCCTTTGAAAATCTTTCGCTTTCAAATAAACGCAAGTCATAAAAAGGCAAGCAAAAACCTCGAAAAAGTGCTCAAGGGGCCTACTCACTGAAAGAAGGACATTTGAAATGAATTGGGGCCATTTTGTTTCTGAAGATGGCTCCATACAATCATATCTGCAAGTTTCATCAAATAAGGAAATGATCACTGCGCCAAGCAAGGGATGGAGTGCAAATATCAAGGAAATTATAAAAACAAATATTTTAATCCTATCATTTCGCCTGTTTTTGATTCTTCTCAGCTCGGTAGCCAAATGGGCAAAGTGCTTGGAACAAAACCAGGGAAGGTAGGCCAGGGGGAATAGCATTAAACCCCACATAATTGTGCCCAAGACCATAAAGAGGTTCCTTGTTTGGGAGGGTGACCACTTATCCCGGGTAATAATAAGATTGTTGATGATAACCGATAATTTGAAGGAGAAGTGGGAGATGTAAATTATCCCAGATATACTCTGAATTATCGAAGATTTGGATCAGTTAAGTTTGTATGTACCGTTTATCTCTGGGTATTCCTATCAATAAATCTATGAACGATAACTTACCTTTTGCAGAAGCGGTGAAGATGCCACGTAAATTTGTAAAGTGTCATCCCACTGAAGTTTGAATGGGATTAAGAAAAGGAATGAAAGAACTTTTACTGGAATTACAACAATACTTTCCCAGGATAATAAGTAAGAATTAATGGGCCTTTTCGCCTTTCCCGTTTCAGAGTTACTTATTTCCGTGACGGTTTTGATGAGATCTTTGTTCTCAATTTGCCCCATGTTGAATAACTGCTTAAAATTCTTTTTACCCCAGTTAATGTACATGATGTCCCGAGTCCCGACCAATTTTACAAAATCAGCAAAACAAGTAAACTTAAGAGGAATGCAATGGCTCACTTTTATTGAACCTTTTAAAAAAATTTTAATGCCAGAGGAAAGAATCAATAATTCAAACACCTACATAAATACTAGTACAGGAATTCAGGAAAAAACTTATTATTAAATTGAGGCTAACACTAACACACCCCACTTCAACTGGATGGGACTTGGAGCATCCTTCCTACTTCCACTTAATTTATATTAAATGGAATAAATTAATATCTTGAGATGATAACAAAGTTGAAACAGTTAAGCTTGGCTGTTTCTGGTACTCATGCCAAGGATGGCATATGTCATGATCAATCCAAACATCTACAAAAAAACAATTTATTGAAACACTAATGCAATTTAAAAAAAAAATGAAGAAAAAACACTTACCGTGCTCAGTGTGTGGTATGAAATTGTGAAGAAATTGCAGGCAACGCCCACTTCTTTTGAAAACTCTTGCCCAATTCCGATGAGACGAACAATGTCATGAGTGCTCGAATTAGGGTCCCTCTGCTTTTTATTGATCCAAATGGAAACGGTGTCATGAATCTAGAATCATTCCAATAATAATTAGTAACGAAAACAATTTTAGGGAGAAAATTGGAGGGTTTTAGAAGCAATAAAAAATACCAATTGATTAGCCTCCGCTCCCATTAACCATCCCGAGACCACTAAACAAACATTCCAAATGCGGATAAGGAGATAGTGCACCTGTAACTCCTCGTTTGTCGAATTTTCATGCTTTTCGAACAACGCTTTCGACAAAATTTGCGAATAGCTGACGATAAAATCGAGAAAAGCGAAGAGCATAAGAAGTCCAACTTTTAGGTTTTTATTGCAACGGAATAAAAACTCCTTGGTAGAGTCCACCTCCTGAACAAATTCCTCAATTGGGATTGAATTGGATTCAGAGTTAGAAAGAAGCTTACCCTTGAAAGCCCTTGCCTTCACGAAAACGCACAAGAGGAGGAGAAATGCATAGTCCTCGAAAAAGAACTCGAGAGGAAAACTCACGGCGAACAGGATTATCACGAGGACCTTTATTAGGAATCCAAGCCCAGTTTCCGAAAAAGGGAGCAACTCGAGTTTTGGCTTCACTGACGCAGAGAATTCTTCCGCGGCCATGAAAAAGGGATGGGCGATGATGATTATGGAGAAGACAAGAATTCGAATTCGACCACACCTCTTTTGAGATATGGCAATGGCTCTGAGGTCTGTGGCTAAACAGGCGAAATGCCTAGAGCAAAACCACGCCAGCCATGTTATGGGAGCTAGCATTAAGCCCCACGCTAGGTATTTGGCCACTAGGAAAAAATTGGCGGTTGAGGATTTACTCCATTTGTCCGTCGTTAGGAAGAGGGCGGTTATCACCGTCCATAGTTTGAAGGCGATGTGAGTTGTGTAAATTATTCCAGACGCTACCTGAAATGAAAGTTATAAAAAATGTTGAATTCGAAAGCAATATTTATAATTCAACCTTACTTTTTGGAGAGGTGACGATATGACGAGGTACGTCTTTGAATCTGAATCCCATTCAAGGCGGAACGGGAGAAGGAATACGTATGAAAAGACCTTGATCGGTATTGTGAGAATATGATCCCAAGAGCTGATCCACCGTCTTCTGCTGCGGGGATTTAAGTTAGAAGTAAAGTTGTTGTCTTGATTGATTCCATTTTCCTCCATGATTATTGCGACAACTTCTTTTCTAACAATTGCAAATGGCTTCAGTTGAGATGAACTACATGACATGAAATTCTTCTGCTGCATTTTTATGGAATGTAATGTGACCAAGTGTGGTAGTTGTGTAGCGTGCAGGAAATGTGGCACGCAGTTGCAATTTATTCCAGGCTCAACATAAACCGGAGTTATCTAACTCTTTGTAACTCTTCATATTTGGGCACCTAGCAGAAAACAGTACAATACTGAAATTATTTTTTAAAAACCACATTTGAAATTCTTCATTTAATTTCTTTTCTAGTTCCAGGCTTAATAATCTGTTTTTATCATTACATTTTTGTTTATCATTTTATGTCAAATTAGGAACCAACAAACCCGGTTTAAAAAGAAGATTTGAGACGAGGGCAAGAATTTTGGTCTACCATGGCTTTATGTAATACTAAAGAACAAGCTTTCAATTTCTAAAGGCAATTGAATTCTCGTTCGAATTAGCGGTACGTCAAATGTAGAGTTCAAGGAAGCAAGGACATATATTAATTGATTGACTGTACTGTGCTGCTTTGACATGAAAATCAACAAATTATAATTGAATCTCAAAGGATTTAAGTACTTCGCTAAAATGAGTAAATAAGCATCGAAATATTACCTACTTTTTTGGTAGATCGAAACGAAAATTGTAAAAAGTAAAACTAAACCACGCCCATAATCAATAACAAGTAACGCTTTTAGTTAAATTGAAATTAAAGAACAGACACGCGAACCAAGAAGAAGTAAAGTCAAATTCATTCATGTATTTTTCTGAATGCATTAATTATTACATTAATTAAATATAATCAGTCACTTTGCATTATAAAAATGTTATACTTGTAATTCAAACAGAGATTCAATTATAACTAAAAATTATTTCGCAAAATTAGGCGGTCATACAGATTAAGGATACACACTACAGATTTTAAATTGAAATTCATATGTTCAAAAGTGTTCAACACGGATTTTCCAAACGCCCCGATGCATATCATACAAAATAAATTGAGCTGAGGCACTCGTCTTCCCGCAAGCCCTGACAAGCTTCTCCTCATACTTCATTTTCTGGATCTCCTTCGGACAGCGAATCAGCTTCTTCGTGAATCTATCCACAGGCCACACATGGTACAAGATGATCTCCCCAGGAACATTCAGTCCTTCCCCTGGTCGAGGTTTTGAAAGGTCATCAGGATACACGACGACTTTCTTAGTATCAAACAAAACTAAAAATAAAACAAAAGAAATCCGAATTAATTTAATTACTTAATCAAGAAGAATTTGTTTTATTTTTACGTACCGGTGTGATCGATGTTGATATCTTTAACGTTTACTGGAGTGAGAAACTGAATACGTCCGTAGGTGTGTCGTCCAATGATGAAATTATTTACAATACACTTCCCGTCAGGGTCCACCATGAGATCTAACTCTTCCAGAGAGGGGATCACGTAGTAGCCAGGTTTCGTACAGGTCACTCCACAAACTAAACCATGACCGGAGTGAGATGAGTCAAGAGGTCCTTCGCAAAGTCCTTCACAGCCTTCAAAGCAATTTGGGGGTGGGATTGGTTTTATTAAAGTGCTGAAGATTGATGTCGGGAGAGTCTGGGTCGCCGTACTTGTCTTAGTCTTACAGCTGAACAATGGAGGAAGAGGAGCATCTCCTTGGCCGTTCTCAGTATCAGTTTTCACTGCAAAATCAAAATGTGCACTCTTCTTTTGTTTGAGCGGTTTTCCGTTATCGGTAGCAGAAATCTTCACAGATTCCGATGAAGCTTCAGGTTTGATCTTCAACTTCTTTACGTTGAGTCTCGGCGGAAGAATTTTCACTTTTTCGAATCCAAAATCTTCATCTTCGAAACCATCAAAGAGGTCGACAGAGACCTAGAAAAGAAGAATAATACCGTAAAAACTAGAATTCATTTTTACTTAGATTATCAATGAAAATATTGAAAAGCTTCAACGTTTCACTTCACCTTTTCCTTCCTTTTATGGCAGCTGCTGGCAGTTATACTGCTTTTAACACCCGAGGTTAGGTTCGTAATAGTCAATCCAGACCCCAGTCCCAATCTGGGGCCTATATTGGAAGCTGTAAATCCACTAGCTTCTTGAACCTGTCTCCTTCTTTCTTCTTGAAGTAAACGGTACTCCTCCATTCGAAAACAAGCATTAGCATCAGTTGTGGTTGGATTTGTGGGTAGGGACCTGGCAGTGACACTTACGTTCAGATTGGGATTTGCCTTTTAGTCATCAAAAATTAAAATTAGTACGGACATTTTTACAATCAATCTTAATGACATTATAACGTCGTCCACGGGACTTACAAATTGATTGTATATCAAAGCTGTCCCCGTGTAGAACGCAGGTTGATTAAGATGTTGGAATGGACAAGGACACTCCGGTAGAACTGTATGGCCTGGAAACCGGAACGTAGGTAGTGAAGGTCCGACGGGATGGCGATGAACTTGCACCACCTGAACAGGTGCTGGAGTTCCCCGAGGAAGAATGGAAGGTCGAAGGACAACACTAGCTGGTCCGAGAAGGATTTCTGGAATTCCTAAATACGTTCCAGAAACAGATGCTGGTGGTGTAGGTTGTCCTTTAGGAAACAGGCAGTGTCGCAACGGATAGGCTTTCTGTTCTTCAGAAAGTGTCAAATCAACTGAATGAACCTGATGACCAACATACTGGAATTGAAATCCTCCAGGAAATTCACTCGTGGACTTGACGAAATTGTTTCCAAGGAATTGTTGAAGAACTATTCCTTCGAACAGGGAGGTAGTAGTAGCATCAGTACAAATTGGTTCCGCTGAAGGAAAATTACCACTAAATACCGCTGGGCAGTTGACGAACATTGTAATACAGTTACAAAATTCACTTTTAGGCTATTCTCAATTAATAAATTATAATTGCTCTGATCTGAGGTGCAATATTCAATTCATTATGTGGCAAGTTTTCCAGCACACCATCAAGACCTAACACGAGGTTGTTGTTTCATTGTTGCATCTGTTTTTGCGTTCCATACGGAAAATCATTCCATTCAAATTTATACGTTTCCGGTATTCTAATTTACAAAAATTTGTATGTGAAATGTGAATGTGTGAAGAAGCTGTGCAAAGTGCAAATCCAAAGCATAATTCAAGACAATGCCTGGGGGGTAATGGGAGACCCTAACTATTCCTTAATAGTTGATAGCGACATAATCGACAATATTGATAAATGCACTTTCATATTCATGAATCGTAATTAATTGCATACTTTTTCAACACTTAATTCTGAAATATTCTCATCTCAAAGTTGATGGAAAAGTTGAAATCGAAGATGTCAATTGCATCATGTATTTTTATTTTACTAGGGACAAAGACCAAGCCCAATTAGGTTTTAATAACTTTCCTCAATTCTGAATAAACATTTTCAAAACGATTTGAATTGATGTGGCCAGAATTATAGTCAGTGATTGATTAGAATAGTGACGTGGGCTTGTAAAGTAGTCTCCAAAAGCTCTTGTTCCCATATTAAACATTAAACCTGACTGTTGTACATTGATTTTATAAAAGTACTTATGGCAGTTAACTAATGAGAAATCTGCATATCTTCTTGACTTGCCCCAAGTGGATGGAATTGATGCCAAAATGGAGAGTTCAGTACACAAATCAATCAAAATGCTTGAATGCCACTTGAACTGAATTTTCATGATAGCAATTTTCATTTTCATTCTACAACTTCATGTAGAAAATCTGAGGAATGACAAAGATAAAGTGTGTTTTAGATTGCAGGTGACAATGATTATCGGTAAATGGTGATGCGATACGATGAGGTACGAATATAAGAAGGATCAGATCCTGATTTTTTGTTAATCATCAATTAACAATCTCTCAATCTACACAAGCTTTCCTGCTGAGGTTAAGGATATTTTGTTCAAAATGGCACTGGATAAAGGACTGTTGATATTATTCTCATTAATCGGTAAGTTTGTCGATAAAAAATTAGCTGCAATAAATTAGAAATTAGTAATTAATTTTTACATTTCCTTCGTTCTGTAGGACTGGGCTTCTGCCTTCCGCCTAATTTCCAAATTCATTCTGGTTTTGAGTTCCTCGCCACCGTGGAAGGGAAGGTCTTCCTCCGCCCCATCTATGCTGAGACAGGCACTGACAATCTCACTTATCAAGACGCCATCGCGAAATGTGTTTCCGCCGGTTACAAGATCGCAACGATCGAGAGCGCAGCGCAAAATGACGCTATCCAGCAATATACTTGCGATGGATTCAGATGGTCATGGATCGATGGTGTAGATTTCCAAGCTCCTGACGT
>JAHZMX010005453.1:0-11543 GCA_027743895.1 Seira musarum
CTTTGCAAGGAAATAGAGAAACGTGTGTTTCTGTAAAACATGAGAATATTAACTATGCTTCACATGGCTGCAATATGATATCATGAATGCTCACTAAATGACGGGACGGATACATTTTTTGGGAAAATACGCAGTCTTGTTTTTTTTTGCTGAAGACAGACTAAAAAGTTTGCTCTTTGGTTATGTGTGTGTACATGCTTAGGTACATAGTCTTTCTGTATTCAAGAAGCAATTTTGATCCGGTACTAATGCACCATGTAACAGCTTGTTTTCACAGTCATTTCTACCGGTTTTTAGCGACGATGTTGATTCCTTGTCGAATTTTTTCAAGAGGGTTCCAAAAAAAAACAGCTAGATTGAGGTACACAGGGGGTTGAATAGCATGCCATGCGCTTTCGGGTTACTAGTAGTCGCCCGGTATTGTGCCAGAACAAGTAGTGGGTGACGCGTGGAATAGATAAGTGGTCTGGCGCTTTTTGTGTCCATTGTATTTTGAAGACGGGTGTCTGGCTGGGCAAGAGGGTTTCGGAGATTGGAAAATTGATTGGGAAAGAGAAGAATGGAAGTTGAGCAGGGAGAAAAAAATGCTGAATGCAATACGGAAAAGGAGGAGGAACTTGCATTGTGGAGCCATAAAGACTGATAAAGATTGGAAAGCGTGTGGTTAATGGATTATAATTACTATGAAAATACGATATTGAAAAATTGCTTTCCTACTCACAACGACAAAAAATGATGAATAACAAAACTCCAAATTGGTTTAAACTGAGGAGGACAAGCCATGACGAAACAGTGTAAAACGGTACATTAATGCCTCATTGGGTCAAAAAGGAAGCATAATTAGGAGTGCGGAAGCAGTCCTTTGCGTAATATTGTTTTGGCTATCATATTTTTTGTAAAAAAAATAGATGCTTTATTTGGCAGGTTTCCTTTTCATTTTTAATGATGAAAGTTCTTTTCCTCTTTAGATGAATCCTGAAATAATTAAAGTTGTGGTGTGTAGTCTTTTTTTGCTTATTCAGTCTGCACTGATAAGGTTATTTCTACGATTTACGCTCCACTTGGCTTCTCGACAATAAAATGTAGGAATAGTGGAAGTCATAATAATAAAGCGCACACAGTCAGTCCATAATGCAATTTTACGTTCTCGTAATAAACTACTACTCGGGCGAATGTGACTTATCATAAAAAGCGCACACCATCGCATCGGAATACCGAGCAGTTGTAGTATTATTAATGGAACTTCATTTACGGCCATTGTAATGACGAAGAGAAAATAAAAATTGTTGGCTATATTGATATGATGCATGCATACATTCATTAGGGTAATATAATGTGCCAGCACCAGTAGAGGCACCTCATCAGTAGTTTCGAAATGACCAGAAAACAGCGGCAAGTCTATCATAATAACAATAATAAGTTTCTTGAAAACGAATTCTCTCTGAAAAGGCTAAATGAATTTGGTTCGTAATAGTAGAATCGTACCCGTGAATACTTTATTTATGCGTATATCATCATAAGTATAGGAATCGAGAAAGGTAATCCTATGCATTAATCGTGCGGGAAAGTAATTTTTTTCCCATTGTTGATGATGACGTCCATTTAACAGTTGTTTTGGAGCTAATGAGAAGACACGAGATGAATACAAAGATTTTTAAACAAAATATTAATGGTATTTCTGGAGCTGAAAAATTATTTTTCACAAAATTGAATGGCTGAGGAGGGCAGGGAAACTTGTTATTGCACAAAATTATGGTATCCAACATAACGTGCCACCCACCCCGATATGAAAGTATGCTTCAATATTTTCTGCGAAATTGCACTCTCTAAAATGGCTTTAGAAACAAAATTGCGTATTTACTCATTGAACCATTTTGCAGCGATTGTGTCAAAACAAAAAAGTACCCGAAGAAGAATAAGTATGTTTCTCAAGTCGTTTCGACATATGAACATGATCCAAAAAATCTTATCGCAGCTGCATGCATACAAACATTAGCTACCTCTTCTGAACGGAAAGATGAGTAGGTGTCAAATTCTCTGAAATAATGCATCAGTTTTTTGATGCACCTCAACAGCCCACAACTTACAGTCATTTACCATTTTATCTCATGGAAAAACAGAAGAGGCTGTAATAACTGAGAAAGAAATGATAATGATGAGAAAGGACATAACAGGGTCATTCTTTCGTTACGCGGAGGTCATGGACAAAAGCTGCATGAGGTTGTGGAGTAAGTAGATGCAGTAGCTCATCAACTTTTGAAATCAAAGTAGTTGAAAAAATCCTTCAAGTTTTTTTGTTTTACGTTTATGATAAATAATAGACATTTTGAAGAGAATAGACTCTCTCTCTCTCGTGTTATGTGCATCTAACTCCTCCGATGATAATGGCGTAAATGCGCAGAAACACTTGATTTTCCCTTTGAGATGAAAGCGTGCAAAAGCACAATCAGAAGTTTCCACCCCTTCAGAAAAGAACAAAATTGTGGGTTTGAATGTTGTGGCTGGCTATGTCTCCCATTCCATTTCGTATACTCTTGCAAGAGCTGGAGAATTTTTCATGGTGTGATCGTGATCATGATTTTGGTGTTGTGACGGTGGTGGAGCTACTGCTGCTTTTCGTTGTTGATGCATGCCTGCCTGGTCGTTGTCGGGATCGTGTGGCAGTGAAACTACCCCACGCATTTACAAGCTCATGGTTTTTTTTTGACTTCCTCACCACTCACTCCATTGCACTGCCTATTGCACTACCTCCTTTCTTACACTTTGATCCCAAGTTCCTGTTTGAAGTTTGAGTTCATGTATAAATATCAATATAAATACAACATGCCATGCAAGGGGATATGATACGATAGGATGTATAAAACTCCATTCTCGCGTACCCAAGTTTCTGTTTGAAGTTTGAGTTCATGTATAAATATCAATATAAATACAACATGCCATGCAAGGGGATATGATACGATAGGATGTATAAAACTCCATTCTCGCGTGGAACTTCGGTCCACATTTAAAAGTAGCTGTGTCATTCATTTCAAGTCTGATATATTTTTTCTCCTGAAAATTTACTCGGAAGGAGGGGTGACACATCACAAGAGAGGCGAAAGTAGTAAATGTGCCGGTTCATATAGCCGGCATTTTTCTGCATGGGGTTTAGCTTCGTGAAATATTCTATCTGCTGAGTTTGCTACCGGGCATTTGCTGGCAAGTGTGAATCCATGCTTTTTTTTCCTAAAAAAAGTACTTCAATTTTGTATCCCTTCTTATTCATCTCATATATAGCAGAAGTAAGTTGTATCATGCAACGAAACCGGCTGGCTGACTACAATTCTATGAGTCACCCACCATCACCAGTTCAATCGCTCACTCCTCTATAAGCTCATGAAAAACTTGGTTTCTCCAATTGTCGTTTTTGAAAAAAGAGACCCTCATTCTTAACGTCGGATACTTTGCATGCATGTTCATCTCTCTTCACTCAATAAAAATTTGTTTTCTACTTTTTCCTAATTCTGGAAAATCTTGGCTACCAATAACAAATCGACAGGGCATAATTCCATTCCACTTCCATTTTTTTATAGATTCACTACAACAGAGAAATTCAATCGCTATTATTTCCTAATGGCAGAGCAATGTCAATAAAATTGAATGTGGCTTGGCTTGAGATAGAAGCATTCCACTTTTTACTAAAGGAAACCATCTTGCATGGTGATATTGAAAAGGACTGACCCAACCACTTGCGATGCCTCTCTTTTTTATAACAATTTTCTTTGAAAGTATTTACGAGTTCACTTGAACCTTTTATTTGCCTTCAAACTGTTAGGAAAGATGAAAATTGAATTGAATAGAATTCGTTTTTTTTGCTTTCTTCAAAACTCTTCTGTGGCTTTATTATGATTATTTTATGACGATGATGATGAAGGCATTCATGCTGTGAATGTTTCCATTTTTGTTGAAGATTATTTTTTTCTCTTGGATTCATCTCCTTATTATTTCGAATGAACGAAGATATAAATTGTAGAAATTAAAGAAAATGAAACGTTGAATTCTCGTTGGATATTCCTCGGAACGGCTAGGCTGCTGCTGCATTTTTTCATCATCTCTAGCTCAACTCCGGCATATTGTACAATACGAGTCCATAAATCTTTCCGTTTTGATTTTGATTAAGGCATATTTATATGTACAATGCATAAACTATTTCCATTCTTGTTATTTTTTGTCCGTCTTGTATCATTTTGAGAAAGCCATTTTGAGAAGGAGACGAAGCAACTGAAAGCAATATTTAATGCAATAAAAATATCAAATCTCTTTCTCTGTGTGTGGGAAGCAATCACTTGTGGAAATGAACTTGACCGTGTGCGCATGCATTCATATCTGCTTCTTGTCAAATTTTCCCTTGCTTTAAAGATAAAATCCAAATCCAGCGTTTTTTTCATCCACTTAAATCTAAAATTAAAGACTGCATCTGCACGCACTGACTTATCCAAAATTGACTGCATGGCGTCTGGCGGTTGGAAAGTCTTGTTTTGCAATGAAAAATTATGTATCCTTTTTACTTTGAAAGTATTAAAAGCATAATTAGTCGCCTCTTTAATTTAAAAAAATCTATAGAAAAGTTGCAGAAACGTGCTTAAAACATTAAGACTGAGATTCTTCTTTTTTAAATGGTGATGTCCCCTGGTAAATCAGTTCTTTTATCATTCGAAATATTATATGTCATAAAATGTGACTGATATGAGTAAATGAATGAATACAAATGAGCTGTTAATGTAGCCAATTGGCTCCACTTGATTTTATCAGATTAAACGGTCACTGCTTGCTGACTGAATGACAATGAATGGCTGGAGCCAACAACAAGAAGATATTTATGCAATATGCAACGATTCATTTTGAATGTCATATGCAGAAAATAATGGTGGATTGAGAGAGTTATACATGTACTTACGTCACCACTGCAAACGTCCGTAATAATGCTGTCATATTGCATTAGTGCATTTTCCCTGCATGCGTTCCTCATAGTGTAATTGTGTAATAATAATGGTATATCAATGATAATAATTCTAATATCCTTATTTATAACAAACGCGGCTACAAACATCACTCCCAATATCCTCATTCATTGATCTCCAGCCGTTCAAAACTAGTTTTCATCAAATACTCCACTGGAACTGGAGAGAGATGCAATGTTTTGGATGGGTTGCGTGGAGTAAAATGACGAGGGGGAGAGAAAGAAAGTATGTAGTCAGGATTTTTTTCCTTTGGTTGTGGTTTTTGGTTTGCTAGGGGAAAGGAAAGTCTCGGTTTCGTGTTTCGTGTTGCTTCTCCTTGTAAAGCCGGCAAAGAGACAGGCATAGGTTTGGTCTTCATTTTGTATTATGGAACATCGTCGGTTTTTTGGTTGCACTATTTGTGACATATTTAAATGAATCTTTCGTCAGAAATTATCTAGGATAAAACTTGGTTTTTTATGCTGATGCTAATGTTGCGAATTATAGAAAGAAATTTTGCAATCAGTTTGAGTATATACATATTACGGTTGTTTTTTAAATTTGCAGAAGAAGGAAGAAGGTGCCGCTGCTGCTGAGACAGCAACTGAAGTGAAAACTGAGGAAGGCCAAGGAGATGCTCCCAAGGCCGTCGAAGATGCTGCTCCTGTGAAGAACCGAAGAGGCTCAAAAACCCGAGGAGACCAAGGAGGAAAAGAAAGTAGAAGAAGAAAAGCCCGTTGAGAAGGTAGAGGAGACGAGTGCACCAGCACCTGCACCGGAACCAGTTGCAGCCCCTGAGAAACCCGAAGAAACGGTACGAACTAGTTATCCAACCTAAATTTAATTTTTTCAAAGGCATCAAGTTTAGAGTGGTTTTCAGTAGGTTTTTCATGTACTTAAAATTCATTTTACTTCTGCTCATTATGAGCTCCAGTGAGCATCAAAAAGTTTAAAGTAAGAAAATGTACTCGAGTGCAGACCATGGTAAAGGAATGTAAATCTGTACGTGAAGCTATGCGAGATGTGTAGTGCCGAAATTGAAACTGGTGCGAAGAATACAAATGAACCCTTTCATTTTATCCTTTTGATTTGGTCGTTGGCGTACGGAAAGTCTAGAGAGCGGAGCTGGATATGTACATAACTTGTGTTTGTAATGATGGTGATGCATTTTCGCTCCGTGAAACGAATAGTGATTCTTTTGTTGCATCATGAAACTGTCCATCTAGCAATTTATTCTTGTAAACTTCTCGCTGAAGTTAAAAGAAACCTTGTTTTGATTGATGTTCTGAGGGATCTTGTAGTGAACTGCTTGCGAAAAGACTGACAAAAGAAGGAACTTGGTATTCAAGATAAAGCGTACAAGTTTGGGTTATTTAAATAGAGGAAGTTTCATTCCAAAAACTATTAGCACATTTTATGATTGATTAAGTTGGATGATTTAAATATACTTACGGCAATTAGTACTATCATGTATTTTCATTTTGTATAGGCGGAAGAGAAGCCCGAGGAGACCCTTGTCGAGAAAGTTGTGGAAAGTGTAACTGAGACGATGAGCAAACTCGAGGTGAGCAACTTATCCCAATCTCATTCTTTAATATATTACGTATAAATATGCTTTCCGTAAATTCAAATTCACTTTTTTAGTTTAGCGTGTTCCTTCCTTGGTCTTATCTAGTTTGCGAAATCTTGCTTAAACTGATTGCCTTTTCCACTTAAACTTGGCACGTTTCAAAAGATTTTTTTAGTAATAAAGTAAAACATGTTTTAGTCGAAAGAACGCATGAAAGATTTCAGCGAAGATATTCTCGGCGAGTACTGCCCAAATCAAGATGGCATAATATGATATCGACAGATTGATCATGCAGTTTTTAGATTTTAAAGTATTCAGTCATTCAGTACATGTTTCAATAGTGCCAGAGTCAGATTACGTGTTTCATTTTAAAGGACATTTTCTCTTAAAAGCTTTCAGCTAACTTTATGAAATAAGATAATTTTACGAATGAAGTTTTTTTTTCGTGTTATTCAATGTTAATTTATGTTGTTGATTTAATTTTTATGAATAGGTGAATGAAGTCGTCGAACAAGTTTCTGAGACTATCGAGTCAATGAAAACTTCGGTAAAGAAGGAGATCATGGAAGTTACTGAGGGTCTTACAAACGGAGTAAGCTTAAAATGTTGCTATTTTTTATTGAGAAAATGATATTTTTAAATTGTACTTGTACGTGATGATGCTAACTGACTCTTTTTAAATTTTTACAGGAATCGAATGGCCATCATGAAGTTGTGGCTGCAGAATAACTTTTTCCACCAAATAATATTAAACCTGTAGATCTTTTAGCGTGTAAGCTGTAATGACTTTCATTATTCAACCACAAAAAAATAAAAAAGCTGCATAAATCAAAAAAAGCTTAATTGGCTAATGTGTAATGTTTACTTTAAGGTAATTATTGTAAGATACTTATTTTATCAAATTTTTTCCAGTAAATGAATTAAGAAAAATCAGTAAAATCGACGGATTAAAGAAATTCCAGAAACGAAGGAGAAAATCGAAATCCGATGTGTTAATAATAATATTAACAGCATAAAAATTCCGTTAGATAATATGCAGTAAAAATGATTGTAAATTTAGATTATCATTATTATTACATGCTATTATTATATGAATTACAATTCTGCTACTTTACAGATCTATTAAGGAAAAACAGAGGCGTTGAATAGTTTTTAAATGTTACTATTGTACTGCAGTTATATTACATAATTATAATGCGATAATTCTACTTTGTTTTGTTAGAGATTAATAAAAAGCGTTTTTTCAAAAATTCTTATATCAAGAATGGGTACTACTGTTCAAAGGATTGCTACTCAAGACAGATATCATAACATAAATCGTTAGTACGTTGTTGTAATAAACGAACAATTCTGCATCAACTAGTGTAGAGCTAGGGGTTTAAATGAATTACCTAAAAGCATACTACCTTATGTACTTGCGATAAAAAGCACCCTTTTAGCTACAGTTATTATCGTAATTAAAAAAAAACGATTGTATAAACTCTAATTGCTAGTGTAATATAAATGGTTCTTCTTTTTTTTCTTGCCATACTCATATTGAAATCATGTTTAAACTATAATGCATATTAATTACATAATCTGAAACAGGATGATACAAAATATAATTATGATGATGGAAGGTACTTTTAGCAGTGTTTTGTATGTTGCGCTTTTTATATTTTAAACTGTTAAGTAAGCATAAAAAATGAACTTGTTTTTTTGAAAAATTCTACATTAATCTTCATTTATTCTTGTTCATTGTTATTATTACCTTACTACAAACTGTAGTTAATTGATTATAGTATTTTAATAAGGTAATAACTGGGTTTTCATTCTGATTTATATTTTCTCGATCAATCATTCTTTAAAACATCATCGACTAGACGTTTTACCCCAAAAATCTTTCAATCATGTAGAACGGAAGAATATTCTATTTTGGTTACTTTAATTACATTGCATTATATCTTGATAATGAATTTGCGTATGTGAGAATGTAAAAATTTCAATCCATTTTGGTTTTAGACTTTGTGCGATAGTGCTATAGTATTAGTGCTTATACACATACGCATAAAATCATATTGCATTGCCATGCCCTGATCAACGGAATTTTCAAAATTAGATTTTTCTAATTATCATATATAGCCATAAAAGTTGCATTACTACAAAATTGTTTTGTCTCTCAAGTTTGATATGATCATTGATTTTATAAGACTAAATTCAATCATCGACCAAATCGCTCAAATCAATTGATATGAGAGCTGTATTTAAAAAAAGGAATTGTTGAAATTTTCGGGCCAACATTTCTTGAAATTAATAAACATGAATCAGTAAAATTAATCGGGCTTTCCAACTCTTCATAATCAACTTTTTTATCAATTTATGTTACAAAAATCATTCAACTTTAAAGGAGGAATACAATTTTAGTAATTCTTTGGCCAAAACAGTTTTTACAAGATTTGTACTTTGATACATAAACAGTAGATAAATTATTCATAAACAGAATATGAGACGACATAAATAGTTTTGCATTTTAATTACATTTGCAAATGCACTTTTAGAAAAAAATAAGCATAATTATAATGGACTTGTGCTTGATTATTCACTTACATGAAATTCATTACATTCGAATTAAAATTTACAAATCCAACTTCATTTCCGGAGATTTTTAAGGCATGTGTGAGCAATGCAATTCTTTGAGTGTAAAGGGAAAATGGATGTGACAATGAAAGTTTAAAATCTTGTAAAAAGGATAGCATATTATTCATACGGTTTGTTCACTAAAATGTAAAAAGAACGAGCTGCTTGGTTCTGAGATCTGTTTGATTCGATACAACGATTTTTTACAAAAGAGCAGTTTCGAAATGCGAGATATTAAAATAACGCGCAGATTGTATTTATATATGCTATGCTCATATGCTGTAAACCTGTACATGATTAATTAAGTAGAATTTCCCGTAATGAGTACAAGCAAGCGTTGAGGATTTTGTCAATAAAATTATTCCTAAAGATATAGATTTTTGTTTTCTTTAAAAAGCTAATAAATATGTGTCTTCATTTTTAGTTGATTGCTTGGTAAATGTAATCAAGTTAATAATAGTTTAATTACAAAAAGGTATAACAATTATGCTAATCTGATACTGTTTTACATGTATGCAAAAAAAAAAGATTTTTTAAAGTGTGCATCAAACTGAATGATTGTGTAATAAAGTGGTTGATTATTAGAAAAAATATATCAATTATGGAATCCTGCGTTCCTTTTGACTTTATTAAATTCTGTTTGAATACTTTTCCATTTCACTTTCTACAAAAGCATATTTGCATTTTTGCATATTACACCAATCAATTAAGACATTATAACTCCAGTAGTAATTATGAAAAATAGTTTCGAGAAAAGATACGGCTGTACTTTAGTATACGGTACACCTTTTGGGATTAAACTAATTACACCAATCGATAGATCTCGACGAGACGAATCGAATAAAAAAAAGATTTTTTAAAGTGTGCATCAAACTGAATGATTGTGTAATAAAGTGGTTGATTATTAGAAAAAATATATCAATAATGGAATCCAGCGTTCCTTTTGACTTTATTAAATTCTGTTTGAATCCGTTTACATTCCAAAAAAGCAGATTTGCATATTTTGGCATATTACACCAATCAATTAAAACAATTCAACTTCAGTTGTAAATATGAAAAATACTAGTTCTGAGAAGATTTTTTCCGAATAAAAGCCACGGCATCTCTTTGTTTTCCGTTTAGATATCCAACCAAATACATACGGACACAAGAGAAAATTGCATGATTTCTGGCTCAGATCCCGTGTGTACATCATTATACCCCATTTACTTTAAAATTCATCCCGCTAATCGTAAGTCTTCACACCTGTGAAAGATATAATACACTTTGCCCGAACAGGAACCGGAAATTTTTTGAGGACTTTTTCTTAATATAACTTCATTTCATCTATTTAATTAGTAAAATAATCTATTGGAGCAAAATGCGAGCTATAGTTCAACGGGTCACGAAAGCCAGCGTTACAGGTATTGACAGTCGTCAGTCAGTCTGTCGATCTAGATCAAATCCGCAAAATGTGAAATAGCAATAGCAATCAAATTTTGTGATGTGAATTTTTAGTAAATGAGGAGCTAATTAGCAGCATTGGGCGAGGAATCTGCGTTCTTGTCGGAATTTCCAGGGATGATACGGATAAGGACATCGAATACATGTAAGAAGTTTTAATGAATCAATAGTGACAACTGGAAACATTTTTTGATGAACCAATTTTAAAACTAACTATAAATAACTTGTCATTACTTTAGAGTACGTAAGCTTTTAAATCTGAGAATATGGGATGATGATAATGGCAAACGATGGCATTACAGTGTGTCCCAGAAGAAATATATATCAACCTTGAAAGCTTCTTATGATGCCGATTTAATTAAAGGTGACCATTCAAATGAACTTTTGAACAGATATTACTGAATTAAAATATGAATTGCGAAAAATATGAAAAAGTCAAAGTCATGTTATCTTGTTCAATTTTCAGAGGGAAAATTCGGGAATTATATGCAGGTGCACATTCAAAACGATGGACCAGTAACAATTCAATTAGAATCACCTCTTGCAAAGTAGTTTTGTTGAAATTAGTCAGTTTGCATAATATTCTGTTTCATAAATTTTTTGTTTATTCGTATAAAAATTATATACATAAAAAATACTTTACGTTTTAAAAATTTGATTTCCTTCTGTCCTGTTCTTCATATTTAAGTTGTTCTAAGGTTCACATTTATTTTATTTTATATACATAACTAGCGACTTCATTACAACATTAACACTAATTCTATCGGAAATGGATAGGTAGCGAAAAATAATCAACATGCATACTTAGAAAGCTAATTTGAAGTTGAATGAAGAGATATTGAAAACGCCTTAGGTTACTGTAAAACTACGACACATTTCATTTACTACTCACTACTATTGTCAATATTAGAAAAACTTTAATACCAACAAAAAGT
>JAHZMX010005454.1:0-26925 GCA_027743895.1 Seira musarum
ACTAATGCAATCATTCAATTCCGTGTAGCCTGAGGCTCTACCATTCCAGCTTTCCTGGATTCCCTTCATCAAATCAAATCCCAAGAGAGAAAATTCCCTCACACACACACACACACAAATCTCTAAATCAATGAATGTACCTAGGAATTTTATTCTCTGATAGATAGATAAAGTTTTACTTTTCTGCACCTCTTCCTATCCTAATTTTAATATAATTTCATTTTTTTTCCTTTAGAAATAATTTTTTGATGCAAATTCCTGTCAGCAGCTACCCTTTAAATTTTTTGCTAGGAAAATCGCTTATCTTTGTAGTGTCATATCGGGTTTCGAGAAATGGCTGAAAAATTAAATTAAAAGAGAAGAGTGCTTTGTTAGAGAAATGGGATGTGAGTTCTGGCAGCGCCCACACTTCATACAAACCTTCTTAAATTAAAAGAAAAGAGCTGTAGATTTTATCCGCAATTTTTTATCAAAGGGAAACGGTATCTACTATTGTGGTCTTGAAAGTGTTGAACAAAGCAAAGCCCAAAAGACGCACCGCACCTTCTTTTACCTCACAGACTTTTGGAGTCTTTTTGAAATTGTAGGATATTTCAGCATGTCATTTCAAGCTCAAAGTACAAAGAGAAGAGAAATAAATTTTAGTGGAAGCGTAACATGAAAAAAGGACATATAGTTCAAGTGCATGGCTGTCTTGCAAAAAACAGACAACACAAAACAAGTGGGAAAAGCAATGACTTTATTCTGTTTTTACTCTAGAGTAAACAATAGAAAATTCTAAAAACACAATCGCAAAGTGCAGTTAGCTGTAAGCTGAAAGAAACCAACATTATTTTTTTTTGGTTTAAAGAAATATAAGTAAAGCAGAGATGGCATCGGTTAGTCTAACAGTGTGGCTTCCTTTTAACGTGTGACTGAGACTACTGTAGGGAGTGAAAAACAGGAACAGCTCATTTGAAGTCAGTCAAATCAGTGATTTTTTAGCTTGAAACACCACGGGTAGGCGTAAGGCAGATGGAAAACATATGGCTTTGATGTACGCATAAAAAATATCGCATTTCATTCTCCAAAAATGTTTCTCGTTTCATACATGAAATTTCATTTAGTCTTTTGCATCCCCTTCGATGATAATCGGGTAGAGTGAATAAAATTCATCTAAAAAACTTGAGTCAAGTGTCTTTTGACTAATAAAAATGAGCATTTTATAACGGGAAAAAGCGCATTTATGTTTGCACCGCACCGCAACTCGCAACAGCAACAAATCAGCTACTTTTTTGTACGTACAATATTACGCCCTAGAAGGATGAAGCGAGCAGGTCCTGAAACTCAAACGTTTTTTTTTTTGGTGATTTAGGTTGTATGTCATGATGATGATGAGTATGTAAGTCAAACCAAGGCAAAGGCAAACCAGGATCTTGCGTACTATATAGCATTGTTGTTTGGCAAGTTACCTTGATACTTTACTGCCACTGTTAGTTCACGGTAATACGACAACTTTGCTTTCATTATGACATTATGATCCTTCATCCGTCTCATCTCATCTCCCACTTTTTCCTCAACATTATTGTCCGCTTTTCCCCTCTTCTCCCGTAGTCGGGCTACTTGGCTTTAAAAAATGAGCAAGTGTACCATGCTTCATTTCATTGTATAAGCTAGTCAAGAGATCTGATCACGATCACCATCCGCAGAGGGTTTTGTTTCTTTCCTTTCTTGTTGGATATGGAGCAAAAGCATGAAATCATGAGGAAATGAAAGGAAAAAAAAAGATAAATAGAGTGAATGGATATATTGCAAACAAAATCCTGGGATTCTCACTCCGGAACATGTACCAGAATACTGCGGGAAGCATTAGTTATTTGGCTTGAAGAATAATATCAGTATCACAAATCGTAGTAAGTTAGTAGCGAATGAACGATACAGAAAAATACATAACGAAGCAGGAGGAGCAACCGAGAAACTGTTTCCTTCCTACTTTTTTTCTGTGTGCGATGCTTTGCTCGTGTCCTCCATCACTATCACCCTCTCGCACGCAGTCACCTCACCACCGTACGACGACCACAGTCATCTTGTCAGAGTGTGAAAGTATCTGAAGCGCAGTTGGGAAAAAAACTCCGTTGTTTTGCAGAGTATTTTGAAGAGCAAAAAAAGTTATTCTCAAATGCAAAGTAGTAGTAATTTTCTTCCTTTGCCAAAATGGAATAAAAAGGAAAGTGGAGGAATGGAACTGGAAGCGTACTTCAAGTGAGCGACAAACGACAACCGTTCCTTCTACTCGGCATACATTTACGGATAATACGACATACAAAATACTTTTCTCAACTCCACTCAATCTCAATCCTATTTGAGGAGGAAAAGACGTAAGGCAAGTTTATATCTCTACTTGATTAAGAATATGTATTAATAAGGCTTTATATTTACTTTTTTAACTTTATCGCTCGTAACATGTCACAATACAAGTTTTATTTGACTTTTTGTGAAAATGACACTTCAATATAGATAAAGAAGTTTCAAAATCTCGGTGGTTTTATGAGTTGGGTGAAGCTAAACTTCCAAAGAAAAAAGTACAAAGTAAGATTTTAACAAGAACACCACCACTTCTACAACCGCCGTAAAACTTGTATGACTTTTGCGTTTCCGTCCTATAATCTTACGAGATGAAGATAGGTTTGTTCGAGTTCATGTACCCAAATCTTTGTGCAGATATTTCTTTTCATTTTCATGAGAGGAATATTATACAGCGTACGCGCTGAGAGATATGCAAACTAGTTTGACTTCCGCTCGGAAATCTTTAAAAATGTCTTTGAACGATGGTTATAATCATAACTTTGTATGACGAATTCGTGTGTTTGCTAAACTTTTCCTACAGTTTTTCATTAACTTGCCAATTACAAAGTTTTTTTATCACGCAATAAAAGAAATACCAATCTGGGTAATCCAGTTTGTAGGCGGAGATTAAAATATGCAGATTACCACCTGCACATTTATATTTTTGTCATTCAGATGGTGTGGGTACGATTTCCTCCTCCAGAGTAAAAATAAGCATTTCAATTTCAACGTTCAATTAAAAATTACAAAAATCAAACAGGCAAGACCTAAAATTATATGATGACCTCTCCACATTTCAATGGCACGTAGAGTATGAAAGGTTGAAGTCCTATGTCAAATACTAATTATATGATTCATGTTTTAATAATCAAACGTAGAATTCTTATCACAAAACCTAATCACAAAGTAGTCAGTACTAGGCATTTCTGCACCCATGAACCCGGTCATAAATAACCCCTAATTTATGCACCTACAACTACCACTTCTGCTTTTCTTGGGAAAATATTTTGTTTTATTCACTAGCTTTTTTTAAAATTTGCTCAAGGCACGTAAAAGCTGAATAATATTTAATCTAATAATGTCCGAAGGAAAAACGACAGTAATAGGATTTAAAAAGCTTACTTTCCGTGTCCACAAAATTCTTTCATGTTGCCGATTTCGCTCATACCTCCCTGCACTTACATTTTGCCAGTCTGCAAACTTCAATTATTTCATCCTTGGTTTCATTTTCATTTTCAGCAAATAATGTGCACTTTTTACCTCGTCAGTATGACTTCCCATTGAAGTCGATGATGATACAAAAAAACCTTAATCTGGTTAGCAAGAATCTCGGGATTTCTAATGAAATTACTTTCGTACATACTATCTAGTTAATATCATATGAGCTTCTACCGATCATAGGAGAATGGCCGAATAAGGGCAATAATACAATTTGACAGCGCCAATAAATGAAACCAAGTTATGAAAAAATAATAATTTTCTCCTTATTGGCTTTACGCTGCCGAAAAGCTCATCACGATGGCTCATGGTTCATGATTTTGTGCGATGAAGCAGACTACATCAAGGGAATAATATTAGGTTAAAGACTTGGGCTAATCATCCAAAAATACGTGAAGACGACAGGATTTGCCATATTTTACTCCTACATAAACAGAGTTTAAAAAACCCTACAACCAGGCAGAGTTATAAGCTAATAAAAGATTCATCATCAGTCACAAAAGCAAAACAAAACAGGGAACGCAAACGTGCCATGAGTCGGTGAACGCAGTCTTCATAAACGATGAATTCAGCGATGCAAGAAGAGACATAAAGGATGTCATTTTGGCATATCATCAACATCAAAATTTTTTAGTAGTATGTGCTCACTCTCGCTCCCTCATTTAGAATTATGGCATGAAAACTACCACGAGCAAACTGCTGTGATGTTGACAGAAATTCCAAACAATGTTGTTCACTCTTTCTGTGTGTACTACAACAGAAGCTTATAAAGTCTCATTCATTCACTCATTTCCCATCTTTTCATTCACCTCACATGCGGAGAAATATGTGTATGCATCACAATCACATTCGTTCATTTTGATGAGGAGTTGTAATAACAATGAAGCCTTATATGTGTTAATTTTCATACGATTATTTGGCATGTGGACATTCTCCTTCGTTGCCATTTAATTTCTGGGCAGTGTGAACGCTCCGTTATGGTGCCCCTTCATTATAACCATTTGACTTGTTCACGGCAAAAAGTGCTTAACTTTGTGCCTCATTGACATTATTTCCACTCATTGGGTCAACGCTGCAATCGAGCGATTTTTTTATTCTTTAGCCATGGCCATGCCATACACACACTTGCTGTTACAATAATAAGCAATGACTTAATTCTGTCAATGACTTTTGAGCAAGTGGCATGCGCTACTCAAATCTTAATCCCGGTCTCATTGCCAATTCAAGAAGACTTAGAAATCCAAAGTCCAACTAGCAAATTCAAGCCAATTCCAAGAAACTATTACGATTATTATGGATTAAATGTTTGTGGTAGTATAAGTAGTTCTGAAGAAAAAGACAAAGCCGGTTAAAAACTTTTTTTTTGGTACTTTGCCACATTTAATCCCCTTTCCACATACGAGTAAAAATCGAAGAACCACGCAATTCCATTCCGGTGTTGTTGTTGGTGCGGTGGGTATTATATACATTTTGTGGGTATTATGGACTTTCTCGGGCTTAATTTACTTCTTTGGTTTGCTTTTACGCAACAAAGTCCAACTAGCAAATTCAAGCCAATTCCAAGAAACTATTACGATTATTATGGATTAAATGTTTGTGGTAGTATAAGTAGTTGTGAAGAAAAATACAAAGCCGGTTAAAAACTTTTTTTGGTACTTTGCCACATTTAATCCCCTCTCCACATACGAGTAAAAATCGAAGAACCACGCAGTTCCATTCCGGTGTTGTTGTTGGTGCGGTGGGTATTATATACATTTTGTGGGTATTATGGACTTTCTCGGGCTTAATTTACTTCTTTGGTTTGCTTTTACGCATCAAAAATCTATAACGATTGTTGTGGTCTTCTCAGTTTTCTTTTCCATACATGTTTCCCATATCAAAAAATAATGATCATGACATGTTAAAAGGTAATATCCTTATAGTCGAGTCTTGTTATTTTTTTATCGGGACTACAGCTATTACCACCGCCACCATACCACAGTTTGTCCTTTAGCCACACACTTGAACATCGAAAAAGTCTATCAGTTTATTCTATTGTACCTCCTTTTCCTGTTGCTGTGGCCATGGCGGTCGGTTGGTCGATCTTATTTGGTGCGCTCTGTGTTCTCGAAAAAAAACTATGATAGAGTACCAGGCTGTTTGGTGGTAAGCATACATACTTGAGCCTTTTTATAAATGCATTCTGCATAAATTCCACATTCTCTCGAAGGAACTCTTCTCATTCATACGAACCGAGGAGAGCTGAACTCCTTGTCCTGCTGAAAGAAAAGCATATGAAAAAAATTGCTAGTACTTTTCCTTATGATATGATGATGATGGGTGCCCTCTGTTTCATATCCTAATATACCTAACTGTAAGTGCATTATATAAAAATGATTTGAAACGTAAAAGCAAACATTTTTTCAAACAAGTTTTATCCGCTATGGTTGTAGGAGAGATGATTTTTTTCTCCTTTTAACTTTGCCATAAGAAAAGCACGATATAGGGAGAGAGAGATGCCTGTGCAAACCATTTTTCAGTTGTGTTGTGATAATACCTACATGTTAGATCATTATATATTTTTTTCTTTTGAGTAGCATGCCCAAAAAAAATTCTCAACAGGGTTGAACGGCTTTTTCCTCAGAGACTGTACGGATTGGAGTGTGTGTGGTGGTGGTGGTGGTGGAGGTTGGCAGCAGCAAAAGCAATATTGTAGCATATGAAACCGTGGACACAGCAGTTTTTACTTTTACTACGAATGTTATGCAAGCTTACGGGAAGTTTTGCCAAGCATCTGTAGATTTAATACGGAGGCAAAAAAAGGCCCAAAAAATGTTCTTACATGTACCAATGCTAACTAAAAGTAAAGTGTGAAGGGGTGCATATACCAAAAGCAGACTTCATGAGAGTATGTTTTTTATAACATGCTGGCTTGCCTTCTTATTCACTCTCGGGTTGAACAAAATATTCTATCATTTTAGATCTGCTTTCGCTCTAAGATTCCGTACTATCACACAAAAAGTAGGGAGCACTGAGTCCCACAGAAGAGTCAGATTTTTACATGCATGTAACAAAATTCATTCTGAAAAAAAGTATCATTCTGGGAGAGTAAATGTAATATTCTCTCATTCATATCAAAATCACCCATCTTCTATCCTTATTCTTTGTGAAGCTGAAGTTTATGTCCGCCGTGTTGCCTTCTGTTTTGGCAATTCAACAGAATTTGTGGGGAGATACAAAAATCTGATCCTACTGAATTTTGATGGCACAACTTGGGATAGTCTAAAATTACATTCAGATTTTCATGCGTGAGTGAGATCCAAAATGATCTAAATAATTATCAAATAGGTATTAAAGTAGTTTTTTATTCCATAATTTTAAATAATTACTTTTCGTTAAGCTTGAAAATGTTGCATTTTGTTTAGGTAAAAAAAAACATGCTGACGATCCTGGTACAATTTTTATGAACTGAAATAAAATAAACTCGAAAAGATTTGGTTGGGTTTTACATGTGGCTCGTCTTCTCACAACACAATTTTTTGGCAGGATTATGCAATCTTTCATTTTTATCTTGCCCATCATCTTAACTATATCAAGTTGTCGCTGTCATTCTTTACAAAACCTTTGAAGTGTAAAAGTGAAGTGCTGCAAATTCAGAAATTAAAAGATACTACTTCATTACGTGTGTACTACCTGCTTTCAGGAAAGTGTAAGGAACCTGCAATTGAGGTAAATGTGAATTTCATTTATCACCAAAGATGTAAATGTGAGACATGTAAAAGCAAGAAAAATTATAATGATGATTACAATACAGTGAGCAAATAAAAATATTGGCTTGCAGAAATACTTGGTTCTTCGTCTGCTAGACTGTGAGCTTTTCATAGTCTACTTATATGAGCATTTCCTTCATAATGTGCAATGTGTCAAAAACAAGACAAGACATTTCCCGTATGTTAATAACATTAGCATCTGCCGCTGGATAGAATAGTAAAACGTGTATATACGCGAGTAAAGGATTGACTGCCTATCCAAGTGTTTTGCCAATTTCTACAATAAAAAAGTAATATTAAGCAGGGCCAAAAATACTAGGAGCCAGTTTACTTTCTTTCCACTTTGGCAAGCATTACTGAAATATTGAAATTTGTGAATTTTTCCAACCGAAACAAGAAAAAATTGGTGGAAGGAGAGGACAACAATTTTCAAAGAATTGATGAAATCCGACTAAATTCAAAAATTCAGCGCTTTCAGTTATGTTTCATCTATAATAACCTTCTACATTTTAATCAAGCAGAATAAAGTTGAGTGAATGGACTCATTGGAGCGGAAAAAATCAGTGTTGGCAGCCAATTTCTACAATAAAAAAGTAATATTAAGCAGGGCCAAAAATACTAGGAGCCAGTTTACTTTCTTTCCACTTTGGCAAGCATTACTGAAACATTGAAATTTGTGAATTTTTCCAACCGAAACAAGAAAAAAAAAATTGGTGGAAAGAGAGGACACAACAATTTTCAAAGAATTGATGAAATCCGACTAAATTAAAAAATTCAGCTCTTTCAGTTATGTTTCATCTATAATAACCTTCTACATTTTAATCAAGCAGAATAAAGTTGAGTGAATGGACTCATTGGAGCGGAAAAAATCAGTGTTGGCAGCACCTGAGCTGAAAGGAAATTGCTTTATTACCTCGTTATCGGTATAAGGATCATCGCCATCATCACATACATATCAAAGTGCAATTGATACAATTTGTGAAATACTCTTCCTAGTAGAAAAATTTCGCACGAGGAGGTATGTTATAACTTTCTTTCTCGTAATGTTCATGTATCAGTAAATACTAGTATACTACTTCCTCCGATAAAATATGATATATATTTCATTCATTCATGACAAACAACAAACGTCTATTGTTGAATGAAGAAGAGAATCGATAAAACGCTCTGTTTTATTGTCTTGTCGGTTAAAGCAAAGCTACAAGTTATGTATACACGATCCATAGAACTAATCTAATCCCTAAAAAGTAAATAGGCAAAAAGAAATTATTAGGAGTACGTTTACCGCTGACTCATCTTTTCCAAGATATCTACAGCTTTCTATTATCGTAATCACCTTGCATCCCATCTCATCTGATTTTCGTCATTCATGTTACATCATTTTTCCGTGAATGACAGATATATTTATACCTTTTCCAAAGCCCACAACTTGAAGCACATGTGAGCATTTTAGTAGATACGAAATACGCCTTTGCCACTAATGTCATGTAGAAACAAATGTACCCACAACATTTTTTTTTCTCTAAAAATTTCAAGTACAAGTACAAATACGTACATGATTCAATAGTGGTATGAAAAGAATGAACTTCATTTATTCGCGATATCAATAATACCACGAACAGAAATGAAGTGACTGAGGTTCCAAGAAAAACCTCGTGCAATTGAATTATACCTATCTGTAAAGTATGCTCGTGCTTTACCGTGCTCGATTCACGCCTAACTCACATCACATCGCCTCTTCCATCATAACTTTCATGTGAATGTGGCCGTGATTCGATTGTGAAAACAACCAAAAACTAATAACCTAATTTTGTGGACATTTTCTCTAGAAATATGAGTGACCTATTATTCATATCATTCGATGAAACTTAAAACAGCCATACTTTCTATACTTTTAATGCTTACAACATGATCAATTGTAAGCGAAACATATATTCCGAATAATAATGATGTGAACTGATTTCGTTGTGGCTATATGGACTTAATTAAATTTTTATTTATCCCTTGTATGTTGCACACATATCAGTTTACAAAGTGAAAACTC
Organism: Seira musarum; assembly: GCA_027743895.1. Classification (NCBI taxonomy): domain Eukaryota; kingdom Metazoa; phylum Arthropoda; class Collembola; order Entomobryomorpha; family Entomobryidae; genus Seira; species Seira musarum. The sequence continues at coordinate 9,337 of JAHZMX010005454.1, forward strand.
GTTGGTGCTATTCTGTTCTTTCACAAAAGTACTCTGTACAATCACAATCTAACCAATTTTTTGAGTTGCAATTGTTTTGTAAGTTTGAAAACACGGAAAATCGTTTTTGAATACTTGTCATATTATACAGACTGACAACACATATCTTATCATATCGACAATTTCTATTTATCGACAATACTAGACATAAGTTAGAAGCCTGTCTGTAAGTCTGGGAGTTCGGACGATTTGCAAAGGAAGTGTCAACTAAAAAAACGTCACGAAGCCCATAGACATTTGAAAGTTTTGAATTACTGTTTTGAAACAGAGATGAATGAAGGAAGCTATAGCTAGTTCCTTTGATTAAATAAAGTTTTATTAAAAATTCACAAGCTTACAATTGTGAATGAAAAGTCAGCTAGCCCATAAAACTGCAACAGAAAAGAGTAATTTCAGCAAAAGCTCCTCCTCTTTGTGCAGTAAAGTCATCGGATTCATTTGACTCTTATCCTTCGAAGTAAGTCCATGTGGATTTCTATTCTCGATTGATTGTTGTGAATTGAATATCATTATTTTCATTGTACTTACATGCAAGTTAAAAACAAGCACTGTAAAATAAGCTTCAAAAATGTTTCAATTCTTTTTGAATGTGCAATGTACTTACAAATTCAATTCACTTCTGAATAGAATGTGGCGTGACGACACTTCCTTTTCCCATAATAATGAGCAAAAAGGGAGAAACGTGAATGTCTAGAGTAAATTTCTATTAAAACGAAAACAAATTTATTATTTATTTGTAGACTGTACAACTTTTTATTTGCTATTCTGCTAAAAATAGGGAGAAGGAAAAGCGTAGACCATTACATAGGAAAGGCTTTATCGAGAGAAGTAAAAATGAAGATAAGGAAAATCTATCTTAATCATTTGATATTTTTTTCCTAGAAAAAAGAATTATGGTAGAGGAAACCATTGTAGACATAAGAACGACCACAACTACGTCAGCAGCGTCTGAAAATAGTGGGGGTGTCGTGGACGGCTTACATATCCTTAGCCAGCAGCAACCAGGGTATAATAATGCTAATGACACAATTAGTGTTTCTGGGGAAGGAGAACTCATCTTGTTAGCCGCATCTTCAACTGGAGACTTTCTTCTAGAGAATAAAGGCTACATGAATGACACTGGTGGTGGAGGGGCTGGTGGAGGCAGTGAAGGTGGAACAAGCGGAAGTGATAAAATTGCTGAAGAACTCACAAATAGACTGCTTATCTTAGAGGGTAACCCAACAATTACTGATCGTGCCAACAATATTTCAACAACGACAACCCCTCTACACCACCATCAAACATCGACTGTTACACCTAATAATAGTGTTAAAACGTCAGGGTCGAATTCTGCAAGTAATTCGCCAAGCAGAAGACATCCAGGGGCAATAGGAATTGCTGAGAGAAGTAGTAAAACAGGGTTGTCTCTCTGCCTCAACCCTGCCATCGTATCCGGAAATAGTTCTTTGAGTGGCAGTGTTGGTGAAGGACTATGTTCCGCTGCAGTTAACAGCGGTACTGTTCCTAGTGGAACGACTCATGTTTCAGGAAATGGCCAGCATGATAACAATCTTCAACAAATTTCTTGCAATAGTGCTTCTATGTCGAAGTCTGCATCTACTAATCTGAAGTCATCAACAAGTAATTCGAATTGTAATATCAGCACGAGTGTAGCTGCTGGGACTGTTCCATCCAAAAACTTGGGTAGGAGCATGAATGCCAACTTAAACGAACAGGAAGAACAGGTAAATATATGCCCCTCAAAATAAGTAAAAAAAACATTATAATTTTTAAATTAAAAATCGTCTAAAAATCTAAACAAAATAAAAATGCGATTGAGTTGGACCAAAAGTCGGAAACAGTCATGATCATACCTTCTCACAATCCGTTCATCCACCTGTTTAGTTTTTCTGATATAAATTGAGAAATGTACAAGATAAAATTTCTTACGCAATATTCTTCAATTCCTCGTAGGCAACTAGGGAGTTCCTCGAGATTGTAAACGGTGCTCGGGTCAGCAAAGGATATAGTCCACTTTCATGGAATGCCGGTGTCAAATTCCTAATGGCACGTAAATTCAATGTTCGACGAGCTTTAGAATTATATGAACAACATCAAGAAGTTCGAACACAAGAAGGGCTCACTGTCTTTGATCCCGATGCGGAACCTTTGAAGTCTGAATTATTATCTGGAAAATTCACTGTCTTAGTAAGTATAACCACTTGTGATTTGTCTTAAATAGCCCCTCGACAAGAATTTTTTTTCTCAATGCAATAAAGCACAGACAAATTAAATTTTCAACTGAGACTATCGTTTTATTCCAATAAGATCACAGTAAAACTTTACAAAAAACTCTGCTTTTTCCATTTTTATCAAACAGCCTACTCGAGATTTAGGTGGAGCAGCGATCGCAGTATTCACTGCAAAACTTCATCAACCCTCAACTATTCCACACGAGTACACTCTCAAGGTGCGTGACAATACTTTAATATATTTTAAAATGTGTCACTAATTTGAAGAAAAAAGTGCTTGAATTGTTTTAATTCAAAATTCAACCTTCAAATTTCTTCAGGGCGTAGTGTATCAACTCGATGCCGCACTAGAAGATCCACAAACGCAAAGGTGTGGCTTAGTGTTCATTTACGACATGAGTGACTCCAAATATTCAAATTTCGACTATGACCTTAGTATAAAAATCTTGTCGCTTTTGAAGGTAAGTTTTCATGTTAAACTGTAATATAAAATAAGCCTGCTAATTTTTCATATGCTAAGGACGGGACTAAAATTGCATTGCATTGCAGTATTAATGAAAACGGTAGAATTGATTTATTAGCTAAAATTGCAAATTAAAAAACTTTATTCAAGAAAGAATAAGCAAATGGTTCAGTTGACCCTTGTCCGTCCTCACTTTTGCTTTTGCTTCCTCTGATTGTTCGGAAACTCAAGCTTTGTCCCAGTCCACCAGTGTGATAGCATTTTTCTTGTACTGTCATTGTCATCAATTTATTTCGACCACACACAAAATGTAATTCGTGCACGACGTCGTATTGTGCGTATCGCAAGTTTCGTCTGAGTGAAAGTAATGAAATGTCACGTAAATAGTCGTTGTGCGTGTACTACTCCGACCCAGTCGCAGGTAGTCCATAAAACCGCTTGTAATTTTTCTTTGCCTATTAAGATGATAGATAATAATAATACGGTAGTTTCATTTCATTATAGGTTGTACAGTGTAAATTAAAGCATTTTGGCACATTTAGCTGGGTAGATGTAAATATATGAGAAGACATTTGATAAAGGTGAATGCTATCTAAAAGTATCAACTCAATAAATACCATGTTGTGTTGTGACATTTGATAGCATATCATATCACAATTCACAATCTTACAGATATGTTTCAGGAAACAGTGAGAAACAAAAAAATGCACCATGTCTGGAACTTTTTTGTAGTTTTCATGAAGACGGTAGTCTGTAGTGAGTGATGCATGTATATGTATTTACTTTTCATTTCAATGTTTCAACAAAAATGTTTTTAGAACTCAATACTACATCGATGTGATAATTATAATTTCGAAGCCTTAAAATGCCTCATAATTACTAAATAATTCTAGGTAGATGATGATATGCCTGAAAATGCTAAAGCATATACATATTTTGTACATTCCAAAAGAATGCGTTTTCAAAATCTGCTTTTGCTAAATTATGTATATTCTTGGACTTGATAAAATCATACAAATGAAATACTTGGCTTCCTTTTATACAACTTTTCATTTTTATATATATGCTTCCTTTAAGATTTCATTTTGTCGCACTGCCGAAGAAATGCATATAACCACGATTCTAATATTTCTACTAATGTGTATGTATAGTTTGTTTTAATTACCCTCATTCAGACCATCTGCGTCTCTTTTATAGAACTGAAAAAAATGTATTTTTCTACTAGAATAAATTGTATCATGGTGTTTATTTCCTGTTTAAAATAGGGCGGATATCCAGCTAGATTGAAGAAAGTTTTAATTGTCACTGCTCCTTTATGGTTTCGGGCTCCTTTCCGCATTCTTCGTCTGTTCGTTCGTGAAAAACTACGAGATCGCGTATTTACCGTTAGTCTACCTCAGGTAATACCTATATAGGCAGAGAAAGCATTAAATTCGTTTTTCTACAAAAATTCATTGTACAGAAGAGCAATATTATTATTAAAGAACGTTTTCATTTTGTTCCAGCTCGCTGTTCATATCCCAAATCCTTCGCTTCCACGGTCTTTAGGTGGCCAACTTCAAGTAAATCATATCGCATGGCTAGATCGTTGTCGTGATATTCTAAGTTCGTCAGATATTTGGAGCGTTATTACAGACGAGCCGGTTCAGGTGCAGTCTAAAAGTATACGGGTATGTATAGAATGGACTTTTAATTTAACCTCATTTTGTTTCCATTAAAAATGTAAAATGTGTATTTCATGATGAGACATATTTTTTGATGCATTGCTTATTCTCATAGGACGCTGGCAGTAGTAATTCCAAGGACGATCCTGAGGCGGCTGATAAGGAAGTTGAGAATTTGTCCAATGGAATGACAAGGAAAATGCGAAGAAACGGTACAGACTCAAGTAATCAAAGAGCACTTTATCACTTTTTAGTTAGAAATGTCTGCACTGTAGCTTAAGTAGTTTACTATTGATACATGCCCATTTCTACTCAATATTGGTATATGCATATACAGAACAAGTTATGTCAATAATTTGGCTTAACTCGTTTAATGCTATGTATAAGCAAATGTTAAACTTATCAGTCATAATGATGATGATAACATTATCATATTATGTATATCAAATGCTATAGCACTAAATAGTACAAGTGCAGTTGATGATGTAAATTGATGAGCAGATAAGAGGCTAAAATCGTGAGTGAGATGGGATGATGGAATAGAGAGGGAATTGAATTAAACCATGCATAGCATACGCTTGTCATCATTCATGGACAAGTTGATCAATTCATTTAGCAACTTCTCCTTGCACTTACAAGTTGTGTCGGAGTCAGTCAGGGTTTTCAGTCTAGTCTTTGTTGATTCAATATTAAATGTTGCTTCCAGGATACTATTAGAAAATGACTTTTCTTATTATATAATTACGGCATGGAAGAAGATTGCATGAAAATAATAATAACTCGTGCCGTTTGTTGACATTCACATTGTGTGTGAGCTATTATGATACGTAAATGCTATCGTGAATCTTGCCGAATGTGTGATAAATTGAAGAAGCTGTTTCTCGGCAAAGGCCCGCGTCACAGAGGAAAGTCCCCGAAGAAAAACTTTTACCAAATGTTCCTATCTGGTATTACAGGACAGTCGACGCCTTCGCCAGCTCCTCACTCCTCTGGCAGCAGTGGGTTTTCCGATGATGACAGCTTGCCGTTTGAAGAGCGAACTGGTTTGACGTTACAAGATTTCGTTGAACACTTGAAACAAAAGAGTCGTCGGGGATTGTTGGATGAATACGCTGAAATTGTATCGAAAAACCCCGAAGGATCATTTAATGTCTCAAGGTAGAGTACTTTAACCGGAAACCGGTCAAATTGTATCTATTTGTTATTAAAATCCTTTTTAATTTTATTTTTAGGCAAAGGGGAAACGTTAACAAGAATCGTTACAGCGATGTCCTGTGTTTCGACCACACTCGAGTTGTGTTGTCTTCTGAAGGGGAATCGGAGTCTGACTACATCAATGCCAATTTTGTTGATGGCTACAAACAAAAGAATGCTTTCATTTCAACTCAAGGACCTCTCCCAAGAACCTTTGGCGATTTTTGGAAAATGGTATGGGAGCAAATGTGCGTTGTGATTGTGATGACAACTAGAGCTGTGGAAAGGGGTAGGACTAAATGTGGGCAGTACTGGCCTCCAGATAAGGGGTCTACTGTGACCCACGAGGGCTTCAAAATCGAAAACACAGACGTCGAGGCGCAACCAGATTTTGCTCTTACAAGACTTAGGTTAACCAATACGAAGGTGAGGATTTTTTTTGGCATATATATAATGTTTATTCAACATATATTGCAATTGCATCTATTTTGGTAATTTTCAACATTTGTTTGCACTTTAAAATCATATTTTATAGACGGGCGATGTCAGGAATGTCACTCATCTCCAATTTTTGTCGTGGCCCGACTACGGGGTTCCGTCCAGTGCCGATGCCATGCTAAAATTTTTAATGGCTATGAGGTAAGCATTTTGACTTGTTTTTGTAAAGAGTAGCATTTTAGTAGGGGCAATTAGACATTAATGATATTTCATTACTCAACAGAGAAGAACAAATGAAGCGTGTTGGAGATTTAGCAACTAAATGGGATGGCCATGCTTTAGGACCCCCAATAGTAGTTCATTGTTCTGCGGGAATAGGACGAACAGGTACAGTTAAAATACCACTCACCTTCAAATTGCAATCTACATTGAAACTACTTGAATGAAGTGGTAAAATTATGATAAAATAATTAAAATTTTAATTTGCAGGAACTCTATGCACAATTGACATATGCATCAGAAGGTTAAACGATCAAGGTACTGTAGACGTAATGGGAACGGTCGAAAGAATACGAAGTCAAAGAGCCTACAGTATTCAAGTTCCTGAACAGTACCTATTTTGTCATGCAGCCGTGATTGAATATGCAAAGACTAAAAATCTTTTATCTGAGCCGCAGCTTGACGGGATTCCAGATCTTCTAGCAGAAGGTGATTCAGATAGTGAATGACTATGGTGGTTTTCCTAACCACCCACGTTAATACCTAAGTAGTATTATTATTATTTACGGTTTATTAGATGTATAATGTGTTATTTACTTTAATTACTATGTATATTAACCCGGTTGTTTGGACGGTTCTTGGTTCGGTACTCGGTTTGAACTCTTTTTACTAATTACTTCTCCTCACACCCGAATCCTGAAAACTATCTTGGGTAATGTCTCTCTATCCTTAACGAATTTCAAAACTCAAAAGTAACTCCGGAAGAGTCTCTCAGGATCAATCAAGGATAGGATAAAGATAGACGGTCAATTTTTCAAACTAACATCGCAAATCAACGACGATTTTGTTTTCGAAACAACACTAGTCACTCACTCAAAGATGGCAATTCGTGGAAGGGAAATTATAATGGTGTTGTTACGCAGTCGTATATATAAATATATTATTATAGGTATATAATAATGGTAGTAATTTCATCATAATAGTATAGTAAACATTATAGTCATGTTATAAGTAATTTAGTAAATGAGTTTGGTTGGAAGAGGTGATGATGACTTCTCATAATTTTTGTCAATATTTTGAAGTTATAACGATACTAGTCGGGAATTCAGTTTTGACATAAAAATCACTTTTGATATTTCTCCGAAATCGCTGCTGCGTTCTGTACGACTCAGTGTTTTATATACAGTAAGTAAAATACAAGTACGTGGTAAATATTTATTACTACATTCGTAATATTATAAAATTTAAAATTGTCGTATAAGGAGTGAAACAAATCGCACAATGAATTTTACGACGAGCTCAGATTAAATAAACCTTTAAAGAAAGGTTTATTAATGCGTATTGCATAATTTATTCGTAAGTAAATGATATGAAATTTACTAAAATAAAAAAATAAAGTTCTATATAAAATCCCTAATTCATGTTGGATATTTAAATCCATTTATACAAAAGGGAAAATTGCTGAATTGGCGAAATGTACATTTTATCATTTTAAGATTTTCGATATAGAGCATATCTATTATTGCAAGATTCCTAAACTATTTGTTTCAGTATGCAAGAGCCATATTCTTCCAAAGAGGAAAATATACCATCAATTAGTCCTGATAGATCACAAAATTTTTCTTGTTTTTAAAAAACTGTGTACTCAAATATGATACAAATTAGATGGAAAGATGGTATAGGACAATACTGGACGCTTAAATTGGAATTTGGTCCAAATCAGTTCAGGTTGACTATAAACCCAAAAATCTCGAAAATCTGATATTAAGTAGATTCGCTTCCTTACTGTATCATCATTAAGCTAAATTATTACTTATGCGAACAATCTACGTGTTAGGTTTATAAATATTTTATTATTGAAAGTGTGACTGACCAAGAGCTTCTATCCTTTCAGTCTTACAATCCCCAAATGCGGTTGTATGTATCCAGTTCTTCCCATTTCAAGAATTATATTCCTATACATTATTAATAATTGGAACATGACATATTCCCAAATCTTTCAAAATTATTGTAGACTTGATACAAATGTTTTTTGAAAGGTCAAAAGCACAGGCACGTATGCTTATATTGCAGAGGAACGGGGATAAATATTCCTTTTTAGGTTTAATATATTGAACTTTAATTAATTAAAGATTGACGGTTCAAGCGACAGTACAATTTAAACAACTCCTATACGAACGTTTTTATGTGTAAAGGACGGACCTCCAAGGATTTGCAAAACGACAATGATGCTCTGATATAAACTTTTGATTTACCTATTATTATCGAAAGCTCTCATTATCAACAAAGCGTTAAAAACTTTGTACCGATACAAACTGAACACTGAACGCTCTCTTTTTTGCTCTAAAGAAATTAAATTTTTGAAATGATTCCCTACTACGATAAAGTTTTACGCATAAATATGTATATTTAGGTATTGGAAAAAAAGATTTGGCGAAACAGATTTTTAAAACTAATGAAATAAAGATTCATAGTAGATATATCAACGGATTAACATGTATTTGATAACTTACGCTAGAATAAAAAAGCAGATAGAGTAGAACAATATAAAGTTCTGTTCTATTTTTGTCGTACACTCTGATTGTCTCATAATATTGGACTCGTTTTTAAATACAAATTACGATAGTACTAGAAACTAATTAAATGAAAAATATTGAAATTGAAATAGAATAAAACTTCTCAAAGAATTTGATTGTGTTCGACCAGATTCTTTTTCATATAAATCCATCATGAACTGGCGTAAAAGGCGTGGACTCGGCATTTTCCTTTCTTAAGGTCTTATTGTTTACTACTAAAATTTTTAACTGCCAGGATAACTTTTCTTATTACTTGGGAATAATTTTCAGCCAGATTCCTAATATGTATGTTCCCTATCTGTCTAACATCTCAATAAAATTGAAGCTGGAAACCGTGAATGGCTACGTTCTTTATGTTTTTTGTATCTCTTCCAATTTTATTCTTTTGTACTCACATATTAAAACGGTAAACTAATTATCAATTACGGTGTTCTTAAAGTTTTAACAACTTAATACCATGCGATTAATTATAGCGTACAATACGTTTGAAGGGTTAATAATTATTCACATTTTCAGGGTCATTCCTTTAGTTTCCTCCGGCAGTTGGGAACTCGACATGAAATGAATCGTTGGAGTGCACGGAGCATGACTGCTAAACCCGCTTCAACATAACCTAAACACAAGGAAAATGTGTAACATTAATGAACCCGTTTAAAAATTAGTCGAAAACTACATATGCTTTAATTAAAGCGCAAGTTGTAAAAATAGTGTATGCAATTATAAATGTACTTTTAAATATAGATTGCGTGGTTTATGATGCAGATTTGATTTGAACCAAATATTTTATGATTAATTCAATGATAACAAAATAAAAACTACATATTTTTCTAATAGAAATCAGTAATATATATTTCTTTGGACATTTATCATTTTATAACATTTTTCATTGTCTAAGGGAAGATTGATTGAAGGATGCTGTTGTCTAATTATGCCCCATTCGCTAACCTATTGCAATTGATTCAATCTTGATTATGTCATGTCAGTGTGGAATTTGAGTTATGAGAGAAATTGAATATTTTTTAAGAATAGAATTTGAATAATTAAATGAAATCTTGATTTCTGGCATAGTTTATTAATACGTATAGGGAATGAATCGGTGGTTGTCGTTCGTTTTATTAACGGAGGACGGGACGGATAATTGATTTTCCATTTCCAGGAACAGTTATCAATTGTCATTTTGCGTCAACCATTTGCGTAGACAGGTTCGTTTTTCATGCTAATAATCCGCAAAAGTGCGTGCATTTCCGCCTTTTGTGAAAATTGTGATTTGTGATACAAAAGCATGAATGAAATTACATCACGATCACGATCACACCTCTCACACCATATGCCTTGACAGCCATCCTAATCCTATTCCTATCATTGCATTGTGCATTGTTCAGCTCAGCGGAAACACGCAAAAGTCAGGCAGGCGGCTTGAGCCATAGGGAAACTTTCTTACTCTTTTCATCCTGCATTATATATAGCCTTGAAGCAAGGACTGCGAAATCTTGCATCAGCCAAATATTTCTGTTTGCATCATATTGCACACATCCTTTATTATTGTTGGCTAGTTTCAGGTGAGAAGTCGAAGGTACCGTGAGTAGCGCTATAGTGAAAAAAAATAATTAAAAATTAAATACCGTTTGGTTTGACCGACATCCGAAAGAAGGTAAACAACAAATTATTTTTACCATCTACATTTGTTAGATTTGTTTTTCCATTATATTCACATCTCAAACACCGAAACTCGTTTTATAGTTTTGGTTTTAATTTGACCTGTCATTAATTGCATCAACTAAAACCAATATTTTAAATTCCCGTTTCGAACAAATGAAAACCAGGTAAAAAGTACATTACGAAATCGAATCTGGAGTGTCAAGTCAGATCTTCTCACTATTTTCATTTTGCTTTTTTGTCATTCATGACGGATCATAGGTCTTAAGAGGAGCCATATTTTTAGAAGTATACAGAAAGTTATTTTGAAGGTAATAGCAGAGTTAAAATAAAATTAATGATCTTTATTGCCTTATGTCTTCTGGCTTCCCTTCAATGAAAAGTTTAGTTCAATTATGTTATGAGTATGAGTAGTAATGAGTCAATAAGCATGGAGTGAAAGAGGCACAGTCGTACGTAGAAATGCGAGATTTTAACCACATCACATCAAGAAAAGTAAAAGGCCTAATTAAGCAAATCATTATGGTGTGACTCACATGTACAGCACAGAACAGAACTGACACATCAGCCTTCAAAGCCGATCCATACGGCAATTAATATGTACTTTGATCTGATCTAGATAAATTCTCTAACATAAAAGTTTTGGTCTATGGAATTCCGTTAGGTTCTTTGTAAATTGTCCAATATTGGTTATACATGGAAGAAAAAATCGTTAATTCTAAATTGACATGTCCAAAGGGATCGAACAATTTAGATATTAGACCTAATGCACGGAATATTTTAGTTTACGATTAACCGGCTTAACATATTTTTTTGATTTGCAGTGCAGTATTGATTAACTACGTACTTTGAACTTACTACTTGCCGTTATAATATCACTTATTTTTGTGTCGTGTTTATTTACGCAAACTATTCAAAATGCCTGGGGATGATACGAAGGAAGTAGCAGAGCAGCTTGGAGGATTAACTATGAGTGAGATTTTATTCGTTATAGTTTTTAATAGATTATTTTAGTTAATATTCTAACTTTTGAATTATAAATAATTATGTCTGTAGGTGAAGACAAAAAGCTGTATACCTCAGAGAAAAGAGGAAATGATGATAGTGGGGATGGTTCCGAAGAAAAGCCATTCAAAACTGTTCTTCAGGCGTTACGAGCTGCTGGAGGCGAACCTTGGCCAACAATATTTGTGGACGCTAAGGAGGATGGAAAGGTGTGTGTAGAGTGTAGTTGAAATTCAATTTATTGTAACGAAATTGTATACTTTGTTGATCAGGTTGATTATTTCAAAACTTGACATTTTTATGTATAGGTGTATGAAGTGGTGGCGAAATCTCAGTTAAAGAAGGTTTTGAAAATATTTACTCGCGAACAGCATAAAACTGCATCTGCGTCAGCTAAGGAAAAAGAGGATGCTGAACTCCGTGCTAAGAACATAGAAGAAGCAAAAAAGGTTTGTGACAGTATAGTATAGATTGGAGTATTAGAGAAAGTTTCAGTGGGTGTCATTTAATTCATGTGGCAATTAATCATTTCTCGTAGATTGTCATTGAAGAAGACAAATCGCTTCCTGCAGCTCAAAAGGTTAAAATCCGTGATGCAGCGGGTTCAAAGGGCAAGCGTGTAAAAGTCTACGGTTGGGTCCATCGATTACGCCGTCAAGGTAAAGTACAATATCGGCTTTTAAGTTTTCTTTCGCTAACTGGAGATATGCAAATTATTAAATAAAATTATCTGACAATGCAGGAAAATCATTGATGTTTATCACGCTGAGAGATGGAACTGGATATTTACAATCAGTTTTGAGTGACAAACTTTGTCACACGTACAACGCTTTGGTCTTGTCAACTGAATCTTCAGTCTGCTTGTATGGCGTCCTTGAACCGGTTCCTGAGGGGAAGACGGTGAGTTAATGATTTCATTTTGTATGATGTCCTGTTAACTTTGAGAAACTTTGGACTTAATTTTGGAGGCTAGTTTCCTAACTCGATTAATTATTATTTAGGCACCTGGCGGGGTGGAATTGAAGGCGGATTATTGGGAGGTGATTGGGTTATCGCCGCCTGGTGGAGCAGACTCCATTCTTAACGAAGAATCACATCCTGATGTCCAACTTGACCAAAGACACATAATGATTCGTGGCGAAAATGTAAACTTTTCTTTACTTTGATTCCTTAAACTAACTGGTTATATTTTATCTACATTAACTGACAAAACATAATATCAAGGGAAAAAATAATACGTTTGATTTTAGACCTGGGTAAGCAATAAATACAAACATGGAAATGTGAAATGTTACTTGTACTCGTAAAGATTTGAAATAGATTTCTCCAATCAAAGGCTCGCTGAGTAAAATAAAGTATTTTGTGAGCAACAAATGGAGAAAAATCAATTTATGGCAAGATTTTTTAAATACTCGTCTAAATCCACTTACGGTTTTACAAGTTTTTAATCTGCCACACAAGGATTCTACTTGATCATTCATGTTTTTTCATATTGTTATAGAGTTACACTAAAATGTTTCTTAAAAACATCAAAAACGTTTATATCATAGTCATAGGTTAATAGTCTCATGGAATTTGTATTTTTTACTGAAGGATTTCAAACCTCCAAAACGTCCATTCAGGAGAATGAACTACGCTGATGGAATAAAATGGCTTAAGGAAAATGATGTGAAAAAGGACGATGGGACCTTTTATGAATACGGAGAGGTAAATCTTAATCACTTAATCCTGACTTCATATGCATGATATGCATAACTTTGCTTCGGTTTTCTAAATCATGCGATGCATGTATAAACTTTTTTGTTTTAATTGTATTTAGGACATTCCAGAAATGCCAGAAAGAAAAATGACGGATGCCATCAACGAACCAATTTTATTTACAAGATTTCCAGCACCAATAAAATCATTTTACATGTCTCGGTGCCCGGAAGATAACTTTTTGACTGAATCGGTACATATTCATTTATTTATTTTCAGTTTCATTTATTTTTAAAGAAAGTATTCAGTATTCATAAGAATATGCTTGATTCTTGCAGGTGGATGTGCTATTACCGAATGTAGGAGAAATTGTCGGAGGGTCCATGCGTATCCATGATTATGATGAAATGGTGGCTGCCTACAAAACTGCTGGCATTGACCCTGCTCCATATTATTGGTATACCGATCAGGTACGTTTATAATCTTCACACGTGTAGTTCATAGGTTCTTTAATCGTTTCATATTCACATTTTAAATACGAAAATTTATGAATCAATATTTTAAAATATTTTTAGCGAAAATTCGGAACTGTTCCTCATGGAGGTTATGGTCTTGGGCTGGAACGATTTCTATGCTGGCTTTTAAACCGTTACCACATCAGAGAAGCATGTTTGTACCCAAGATTCTTGGACCGCTGTACACCTTAAAGAGTTACAGGTTACTTTATGTTTTTGCTTTTCTGCTGCTACTATTGAACAACAATTTAAACGCGTTCCACAACTAATCTTAAATCTTCCAATTTAATGAAAAATTACAAGTTTATAATATCAACAGCATACTCTTTTTGAAATAAGTGGTCATTTATCTTGAATACAAAAACATTTTTATGATCAACTTTTGTTATTTGTGTTTCACACAAGTTATTGTTATACAGACTTAATTTATGATAAATTACGGGAAATAAAATACCAATGGGTAACGGAAAATGAATTCCACTCTATATAAATGATTGCATAGGTATGAAATATGCAAAAAAGAATAGTCGCATACAATGAACACACTTAAATGCGAAAATCTCTCTGCTTCTGAAGAATTGAGCATAATTTTTAGAAGGAATCATAGAGCAAATGCCGATACGGTCCATTTATTTAGGAGCGAAGAGGAGAGCAAGATTTTTGATTTCATCATCCATTTAAAGGCGCATATTATTAGCATCAGCAACAAGGCATTTTGCAACAGAGTGACGACATAATAGGCAATCAAGATCACCTGTGAAAAGTTTCGCAGCGGCAAAGACGATAATCCAAGCACCACATCAAGCAAGGCAAGGCAAGCAAAGATCTCGAGCTGCATGCTAGTTCAACTTAATATAAAAAGCCCAGTGCACATTATAAATAGCTACGAAAAACTAAAGCCCCGTATAATATGTCCTTAGTATAGGCAAATTGGCGAGCTGAGCTATTGCATTTTTTTTTCTCACGGACGAATAAACAGGCCGCAAAAGGGAACAAAGACGTGAGCACAGGTGTAGTGAGTTTGTTTTGGTTACTAGAAAAGCATAGAGTGTTCAAGTTGAGGTAGCCCCAAAGCAGCCGTAGCGACTCTCCTCGGTGCCTCGTATAAAGCACAGCTCAGCTTTGCAACAACGGCAACAACAACGCAAGGCTCAGATCAGAGACGTGCTTTTGGCTCTTGCCTGACTTTTGCTTGTCTCTTCAGCTGGTCTCGTATGTTGAAGTTGAAATTGGCTGGCTCTCGGCTGCTGCTGCTGGCAGGTTCACCTTGCATGCAAGTCAAGTAGAGAAGAGAAGAGAGGAAGGAAAAGTGAGCCTCTCTCTAGATAGAGCTCTAGTGTTTTAGTTTACTTTTATGTAGTAGTGCCCAACTATTGTAGATTTTACTTCTAGAGACTAGAGAGACGTCATTTTTAAGTTGTACTTGTAGGTTGTATGTTTGTGAGTTTTCTCTCAAAATTTTAACTACAATTATTATATTTCTGTATTCTCTATTTTCCTAGTCTTACTAATTAAGATATACTAGATAGATAGGGTAATATAGTGCTTAGAGTCATTCGTCGGGAGATTTAAACTTTAAAAGTCTTTCTCATCTCAGTACACTACATACATATATTCTTTTCCTCTCACTTAACTCACCTTTTTACTGACTTTAATTGCTTCAGTCTCGCCAAACTACGATTGACATTTACGCAAAGGGTTGGGCTCCGATTATTAGAGACTACATAAAAGTCAGGTTAGAAGGAATCGTCAAGATCAGGCAAGAAAATAGATTTTAAAAACTTTACGTAACCTCTACGAAACTAAACTCTTTTGCGATCATGGACGTAATGGACTATGTTCCCTACTCGGGCTTTGTGCAAAACGACGAAGAGACTATAGCAATAATGACCAAGGCGGCCACAATCGTTCCAAAAGTTTGTGATATTCTGGGGATTTCTCTGAGGTGAGATAAAATGAATATTTTTTTTTTCATAATCACTACAGACGCAATTTTTCTTCGTTAAAGGATTTTTTCGAAATTGTTTGTGAGTTCTTATTTCTAACATGTATATGATTTTCATTTACTGTTTTTGTAGTGATTCGGAGAGTGAAGACGAAGATGAAAATGACGCTGACGATGACACTACCGACGTTCCTGAAGAAAGATCCCCAGGTCAACCTCGTGCAGAAAGTCCCACTGTGACAACCGAAACCAAAGCTCAGGCCCGCTGATTGGAGCTCTTCGGACGCTGATACTGTTGGTGCTTCTCCGGAATCCGGTGACTTTGTTCGGCATGGCAATTCCAGCAATGCGCCCGCTACTGCTACAACAACTTGTGAAGGACCAAAGACGACTACTGCGCAAACACGAATTAAAAGAAAACGCTGTGCTAGCACCCCGTCTTCATTAGGCCAGTCAACTTCTACAAATCGAAATGCTGAAGATGTGTCGGAAACCTCTGCACGTGCTGCAGGAATGACACAAATCGGCTTGAACCCACCGAAAAGACGAAGATTTCCATCGATCTCACTGCCTCCGACTTCCGCCATCTCTCAGTCCAATAACATGTCGGAAGAGGAGGTGAATATTCGTAGGAAGATGCATGAAGATCTGGAGGTTTTCAACAATCAAATAAGGCAGCTAGCAATGATTGAGAAGACCAAGAACAGATTGCTGGAGAAAATGTTGTATATCTCATCGGCTCTCAAAAATCAAGGCCGGACAACTCCCACTGCCACACCAGCTACAAACTCTCAAGACAACCAGTAAACAAATAAACGGCTTTTTCTCATGTATTATTATGCAGATTCTTGTAATCATTTCCCAAGTATAATTAATGATTAGTATGATTTAAAAATGATGCTTATAAATTCCCATCAATGAAAATGTCGTTCGTTCGGTTTTAATGGCTTGTGCTTTACTGTGTTTAAAATGTCTAATGATTAGGACCTACGAAAATTATTTCTTCTCATCAAAATATATAAGCTATGGATAATCGCAACGTATTTTATGAACGATAAGCACATACAGTATAACACATTACTTTCATTTAGTTTTTAGCCATTACATTAAGTATTACATTATTATGAAACTTCGAAACTTGTAGGTCAGGTCATTGGTTTGAGTACTAGTTGGTTAATTAATGTCAAATGGGCTTGAAGGTCAAGTGAAACGGTGGAATGAAATTGGTTCTATGTTCAGGGTTGGTTTGGTTGGTCTCTAGTTTGTTGTTGTGAATCAAAAGATAGGCACGGTTTTGTTTCTTTAAGAAAAACTGAAACATAATATATTAGGTTATTATTCCCATAATCTGCAGTACATAAATATATACCTTATGAAATACGATAGCAGAAGAAGAAGAAACCGAACCGTATACATAAAAAACAAATTGTTACAAGTACATACGTTAAAAAAGTCAGATATTATTAGATAAGAAAGAGTCCTATAATACCTCTCTCGTAGCTATTAAAAACGAATGAAATGGGTGAGTACAATGATATTCTATTCGCGACAACTTTAAATACATACTTAGGTAATAATGACAGAAGACGTTGACGCAAATATGGTTGGGCTTTATTGTTGGTTTAATTTTCTCGTTTAATTAATGAAACCCATCGTCCTGAGAACTCGTGTAAACATTTAAGCTTAGATGTACTATGAATATGAATGAAACGTTTCCAGTAATAATTAAACAAATATTACAGTAAGTACATGCATAAGTAATGTAATACGTACACAAAAACAAAAAAAGTTACTTAAGAAATAAGAATACCTAGTAGTAGTGTTTCAACCGGCATTTATTGTCACATAATAAATTCTAGGAATAAGTTCCTTCCAATAAAGAATTGCAAATAATCAAACACTTGTAATTGAAATGCAAAATTTGACTAGGCGGTTATGTTTTT